>NNCF01127668.1:2421226-2443448 GCA_002313205.1 Laupala kohalensis
TGTAACAATTATAAATGTAAATTGTTTAATTATCAGAATATACGTTGTTCATTCACATCTGAAGTCCGAACTTTATTATTTAATTATAATTATCTTAACTTGTACCCAATAATTAATTTATTATTTTATTTTTTCCCACTATATTTGGGTACGTTAGAATATTAATAACAGATATATTAAGTATTTTGTTGGTGATTAATGAAAAAAATTGTTTTTACACACGTGACACTGGATATTATCTTTTAAGAATAGTTTCTCCAAGCGTCAATTCAAAAACCTCTGAAGAGATCTCCATTGTTTTTACAGACGAAGGGCGATTTCTACTCTTTCAATACTTCTTTATTTAAAAGAAAGAGTACATTTTGAAGTTCCCAAAAGAAACCTGATGTAAAACTAACGGTGATTTATGACCTAAATAAGTAAAAAAATTATCAAAATACTATTCACATTCAATACAGGTCAAATAAAACAAAAATGAACAGTCTTTCTTTGAAGGCTGCGCTCTACCACTCAGCGGTATTGTCGAAGCAAAGACGCTACCACCTACAATTCAATATTTAGTTATAAGGCCGCACGTTTACATTTGACTGTGCATGATGTCGAGAAAAATTGTTGAGAAAGCGCCGACAGAAATTGTTCATTTATTTTTGATTATATAAATTACTGCAAAGAGAGAGACGCTTTGAATTTTTATTAATAATAGAGCAAGCATAATAGAAGTAGGAATATAATTTTCTCAATAAAAGCTCCGATACTAATACATTAGGCCGGTCTAAAAGAAGTATCAAATCGATCAAGAATACTGTACCTTCTTCGAATGCGCAATTCTGTACGACGACGCTGTGATTTCATGCGTGTCAGACCGATAGAAAATACACACGCGCGTGCGGAGAACCTGATGGATACAAAATTTGGTTCATCGATTCCGCAAAGGAGAAGAGTGTGTTTCGCGGGTGGAATTGCTCGACGAAGTCAATCCGTTTGCTAGTCCCCGCCATCTCCCCACCGCTGATAGCTGCCATCCCTGAACCCAGCACTCGCTCTATCAGCGTTCCCTCCTCTGCACCCACTACTCACCGCTGCACCCCGCTGCAACCACCGAAGCGCGCCAGTCAATCACCGACTCAAGCGCCACCTCAGGGAGCGGCGCGCTCCACAGCATTGATTGGTGGCCGGGGAAGACAAACAGTGTCGGTGGGGGGGAGGTGGTTGAGTGGCCGCCGTGAGACCTTTAATGAGTTTGCTCGTTCTCCACATCCCAATTGCGGCGCCTCCAATTAATCGGCGGACGTTCACAGAAAAATGCCACCCCCACCAGGTCTCCAGTATACGATCGGCCCGCGGCGGAAAAACCCCTCCTATGATAATTGGCAGACACTTCGTCGACACGCATTTACAAGTACGCGTGGCGTATGCCGCTGGAGAGAGATGAAGTGTTTCAATGCGAGAGGTCAGAGACTGGGGTCCGGTCGAACTCAATGGGATGGATTCAAGCATGAACACACACGGAGCTGGTTAAACGAAAATATCTTAAGCTCCTGTCAGGGATCCGCGGATTTCAATAAGGAATTACTTCACATACGGCACTGAAAAGGTTTGTATTTTTTAAATTATTAAAGAACATGTATGATAACTTCTGTGTCTCAAAATTTCATTATATTAGGAAAACATTGGACTTACTCTCCAAGGGAACTCCCTTGGCAAGACGCGTATCACTTCACTAATTCTATGAGATATGAACAAAATTATTCGGATAAAACTCTACTGAGGTTATTGGACAAAATGTTAGGGTTCAAATAACCTTCATTTTGACAAATCATAAACATAAATTTACTAAATACATTCATTACTCAATTTTACATAGATTTACAGTTACTGCGTAATGAGCAAGCTTATAAAGTATATTGGAAATTGATATCAAATTCTAAAGTACAAACATTTTCAAAGTGAAACTAAAACAATTCATGAATTTGCATTACAATCTATACTATTTAAAACGAAATACAAAGTGAGGCGTCTGTAGAACCTCTCCACCTCGGAGTAATAATTCTTTTTGTCTGCTCTTCCAGAGCTAAAACCCCTCAGCTCTCAATTGTCCTCCTTCTCGCAGAATAATTGATTATTTTTCCTTAAGGCGAGCTAAACCCACTTCTTATAATTTTGAACTGGATATGTATTCTTATTGGCGGGGTGAGATTGATTGATTTAGACCCCATACGTCCTGGGACTCATCTTTTTCGGATTCCGGTGACACATTCATGTATCACAGTTATCTTCAGGAGGTAAACTATTTTTCACAAAGATGCATTCCACACTACTTTAGAAACGAAAAAATTAAGCAAAATACAATAAAAATGTATATAGTCACTTCTGGATCATTACATCTACAACAAACGCATTTATCAACTGTCATATAGTCAACATTATTGACTACAAGACCAACTTTCATGCATCATCCATTAATTGCATTACACATCATGTGTATTGAACTGACATATGAGCTAAACTATATCAACGTGTCGAATGATACAGTTTTAGAGCAGTAAATTTGCCTGAATTGTAACATCAAGACGTATTTCAATCAAATGAATATTGCACTGTCTTCTGTTTCGGGATACAATTGATTTGAAAGTGAACGATAAATTCTTCAGAAGGGATTAAGCACGAATACTTAAATCTTTGATAGTGACTGAACGTAAACCATTAAACTCTTTTAGTATTGTGGGGTTCTTCGGAATATTCTACAACTAGGGAGTTATTCTACAAACATTCTGCATTAACAACAGCTGCGCCGTTTTAATTCCGGAATCGTTCCTAAATCTCTGCTGGAGATATAGCGCGGGATCCGCATTCGGTATATTGAGTCCCAACATGTAAAAATGATCGTTAAGGAGATAAGAAAAGCGGTAAATTGATTCCCGTCTGTAGCTGCGAGGATACAATGATGGGGGTTGGAGGATTAAAAGCTGGTGTTTCACAGTGGGGGAAAATGTATGTGGAGTCAAGTCAGAAGGAAAGATTATTCAAAAATGATCATTGATTTCTTTGAAAGAAATATTAAACTTAAACATGTTGATTTACGTTGCATATAATTTCAGTGCATTAATTTTCTGTTTCGCAACAAACTAAACTACTTAAGTTTATACTCCCGCGTGTTCACTTACAACGAGAATTCATTTTACGATTATGACAAATTTTAAATTCACATGACTACACATTATCCACAATAAAAAATTTAAACATTACAATGCACAATGTGTTTCAAAGCTTCAACATAAATCTCAGTCCCTTTGCCAGGTAAATAGAAAAAAACAAGTGGGTATATATGCATGCTTTACCAACCCATGAATTGTCAAAAATTGGTAGGAATACTTCGGAGAACACTTGAAAATCCTATCTACGTAAACGCAAGTTGTGATGCAACTTAAAAACTTTCATATTGTAATCGGTTGAAAATCCGACAATAGAAAGTAAGTGAACATTGACGGACATTAATTGTTCTCCAGTATTTGTATGCAAGTCCAATATAACTACCACATCGTGAGTTTCCTCGATATACTTTGGAAACATTTTAATTAACAGATAAATAAGCATTACGAATATTCCTCTTCAATAGGTTTAAATCTTCAGACGTAAGCATTTGCACATCTATTTTTCTTAGTTCCGTGTGTAGAAGTTTCATCTGTTTGCTGCTCATATCTTCCATTGTCTTCCTCGTCAAACTGTTGCGTAATTTCAGTCAATTTACAACATTTTGGTCTGTTTTCATTTGATTGTGGTTGTTCAAACTTTAGACAGTATAGTTATCTGGAGTAACTTTATGTCATACATACACATTGTTTGTCAACAGATCCAGCGCTGAATTCCATCTCGCAACATCTTGTGGAATCTGAATTTGAATCCGTTCACGAGGAAAATATTCATCTCTCTCTAGCTTTTCATCACATCCATAGAGGTTGCTATTTTCTACGAGATGTAAACTCAGGATATAACCTTCCTGATTTGCGGTATAAAAAGTTATAGAAATATTAAAGTATTTTTTTACTCTCACACCCATCCCTCCCCAAGGGACAGCGGGACTCCGTTTACCACCAACACACAAACCGGGACTGAATTTATCTAGTAGATAAACTGTCGGAACTCAGTTTACCGCACACCATGGTATCAACTCCCAGTCGGAAAATCTGAAGAGAGTGATCAGCAAGGGTTTTACCGACCTAGTGTAGTCGAATCTCTGTTGTACCTCACGTCCCCTGAAACTTCCCAACCCCCTCGCCAGCAGCTTGTATTCCCGTAGCTGAGTTGAACCATATGACCTGAGTCACTGCACGTCGAAATTAGATCTTGTAAGAAATACATATGATTCAGTAAACTCTTTAGTGTGACAGTCCTCATTATTTATTATTAGATAACGTATTTTGAAAATACAAAAATTCGAACATCATACATCTTCCTTTTTCTTTCATATTTTATTCCTTTCCTTTTTTACCAAGTTTGTTAGTTATATTTTCATTTTGTTTTCGCAAAGTAAAGGTAACAATAAAAAGCAGACTATGTTCATTCACTACTACATTATTTACATCTACAAACGATGAACTAAATAAGGTTCAATATTATGAATACATTTTTTAAATTGTAATTTATTGTTATTATTATTATTATTATTTAACGTTTCCGATATTTAAGTCCACAGCAAAAAGTATTGAGCATTGAAAGAGCAAATAAGATGCGTCAGACGAGAAATAATGAATGACAACGCAAACAAATGAAGCTCAGGTGAGACAGAGTCACGACTAGGAATTCTTTTCGAGATAAAACTCAAGTTGAACTTCGAGTAAAAAGTAAATTTTGTCCCGTAGATTGTTTTATTCCCGTTGGGTGGACTTTGTCAGATGAAAAGAACAGGTTGAACTTGCACTTTCTTTTTATATTTTCTCTCTTTCAACTTAATCATCCATTCGGAGACGATAATGCGGCAGAACAAAACTGAGAATACTCTCGGGAGGAATAAGACAACTCCAGAACGAAAAAGCAAAAAAGTTTTGAAACACAAAATACTTTCCTTGGTGATTTCTTTCCTTCCGCTTTTATTTGGTATTGGATTTCGAAGACGCTGTGTGTTCAAACATCCGTATGCAAAGAACTTTCCGTTCTATCCACTGGACATTCCTTTCTTATGAAAACAAGTCAATGGCAAGAAATATATCTCAAATGAAATGCACGAGAAGATTATTTGCAGCATTGTCATCAGCATGTAAGATGTTTCCTGGGAATAACGAGACAAATCTTTCATTTACAAATTCAAAACTTCCTGAAGTAATAGGAGGGAGCTTCCATTGTAGGCCTTGATTACAGAAGTGAACCGCTTCAAAGCGTGCATCACCATGAGCGTGAACACAGGCGCTTGGACTTGCATCTTCTGCCCTCACTCTGGGACGCGTATGCCTTATTAATTATGACAGTGCAGATAAGGCAGCTTGTTAGCACGGACTAACGGCGCCGCCTGATCCGGGACGCATGCGTCACTGGCCGGGGTACCCCGTCCCCTACTCCTGCCACAGTCTGACGCCACACGAACGCGCCAACACTACAGCTCCAAGCTCCACCCAACCTCCGGTTACGCTGATCCTACAGCGTCCATTTCACTACAGGTCAAACCTTTCTTATTGTACTGTACATTCACGTCGAGGATCAAACCCGGAACTCCCACAATGTACATAGGGAGCTCCTTCAGGTAGGATTATGGGTTGTGAAAGGTGGGCAATCAGTGTAGTGGTTAGCGCCCCTTCAGAGTGATGATGTTCGCGGGTTCGAATCCTATTTTCATCTGGTCGAAAATATTACATCCAACTGGTCTTTGAAGCTCTGTATATAATTCATATCTTTAACTGTGAATAACTCCTCTACCTAATTATTTTTATCAATTGTCCCTCCATTCCACAGATTCTACACCACAGCGTTCCCACGGTAGAGCTTGGTGCTCCAATTCGCAACCACTCGCAACCAATACATGACGCACGTCCACCACACTACGTCATCGTATGCGTGATGTCACAAAGCCAGGCCACAACGCTGAGATTTCAACTCTAAAATGTCACGATTTTGTATTACAATTTTATTCGAGTCCGATTAAAGAAGTGG
The DNA here is from genome assembly GCA_002313205.1 of Laupala kohalensis. NCBI lineage: Eukaryota > Metazoa > Arthropoda > Insecta > Orthoptera > Trigonidiidae > Laupala > Laupala kohalensis. Next base: position 2,427,368 of record NNCF01127668.1, read on the forward strand.
TCGATTACGCTGGGAAACACGCAGCACGTAAGTGACATGATGCATTGCATTATAAGGGGTTCTCTATACGTGTTGAGATTAAAAGGATTCATTAAACTTCTTCACAACCAAATGTTGAGTTAATTTATTGTGTGAAAGTTTTGATAAAACATGTTCTTTATTTTGCACACTTCGTTTTGTTTTGACCTTTCGCGGTTTGTAAAAGAATATGAGAAAGTGAAGAAAATGATGTCGCACCTTTTTTATTAACTTTATACATAACGTCAATATACAATTAAAGAAGAAATTCATTCTCACAAGCTATAAGATTTTATCTATTTTGCTGCTAATCCCAAGACACATCCACTCGCGTAATACTGGAGGAGATCAACAAACAAATTTATTGCAATCTTTCTACGTATCCTTAATTGGTACGTTTTTCTGAGATACCTCAATTCTAGTACTATTTTCTAAGAGTGAGCTATTAGATTTTCACACACACACATTGCAAAGCGTTACACCACATTTACCATGAGATGCAATTTCGAAAAACTACACCATGGAACGCTATTGCCCACCAAGACAGCATTATCATTTTAGAGAAACCTAGTAGTTTTGCTACTTCTGGATATTTTAAATTCATATCCAACAACTATGAACAATTCACTCAGCTGTGTTATGTAACATTTGAGAAGTAACTCCCCTACGTCCAAAAACCACACGTGACCGGGTGAAATGTTTTTTTCCTAGAGATGACCAGGTCGAATGAAGCTTCACAGTGTTTTGAATTGTAGGTCATATTAATAGCTGTTGTATTATTTCCTCACCGGAAATTCAACGTTGTCCTTTCGTAATTTATATAAAACTGAAAATTGCCTTCGCAATTCATTTTTCTCTAAATACAGATGTTTTAGAGTAAAGCAAAAATAGGTGAACATAAGGAGCTGACACTCAGCGAATCAATTTTTTTCTTACTAGTATTCTTTCAGAAAGCGGCAAGAAATATTTATTTCGAGGAGACACTACTTCTCTTGAGTATTCATATAAGGAGTCTGAGATTCAAGAGCTGTGTTATGTATATTTTACAATTTTTACAACTCATTGAGTTTAAGATGTTGGACGGAAGATGCATGGGACGTCACCAAACCCTGAAGATGACTAAATAAAAATCCAAAATCTGGCGATCTATTTATTGTGATCTTCTCAAGATATCATATGCTTACTAATAAATTTAGTTATCGATCAGATACTTTCTAGATTTTAGTAAATTTATTCTCCAAAATGTCAGCTGCTTAATTGTGTACTTATTTCTTTTGTTTGAAATGTTTCTCTTCGTGGTATGACACCATGGACATGAGTTACCTCTCGCACTGGTTCCTTTCCCTTCATTGTACCTCCACTTACACCCCATGCAACAGCCATAGTGCAGCGGCCACCCGTCACTTGACTTGCGACAGCACTCGACCACACCGCACTCTGCGCCAGCATCCACAACACTCCATACGTCACTTCAGCGGACTGTGTCCAATGAATCATTAATATCATTTGACATTGCATTCTAATTGCCTCTAATTACTCACTTATCTAATTATAATATTTCCCGATATTTGTACAAATTGGGGTTCTATATGTGTGACCAACAGTTTTCACACAGCGTTTAAAAAACCTTCGCTTTCAAAACCGAAACATGCATGTAAAATATCACAAAGACATGTTTAATTTCCCTGACCTCAATTTCCTATAGAGTAAAATCAATAGTTGTCTCTACCTATACAAAGAAAATATACATTTGTACGTTCTATAATGACAGTGTATTTACTTATTTTGTATAAAACATTATTTTTTATAAAGCTTATTTTTTTAAATGTATGGGAATCACTAAACCAAAATGCATTAGAAGTCTATATAGTAATACCAATACATTTACGATATACGACACATTTGGCGACTTATTACGAGAAAATAGCCGAATTATGTCATTTTATGGAAACATTCCTATAAAGAACCCCAAACATTTCATTTCCCACGGTATGTAATAAAAAGTTTCTCGTTTTCCTGCTGTGTTCCCCTCTATTTCATAATATTAGACTTTCTATTACTCACGACGAAAAATAAATACTATTGGTTTTGGGAAAATATGAAAACTATTTTACTTGCTTGAAAATATTTTCATAATTAATATTTACGGTGGAATATTTACTTACTTCGTGGATTACCAGATTTTTAAAATTGAAAACTGCTTCGCATCAAGCACTATTTCGAATGGGGAAGCAAAGTAAATTCTCGAACGTGAGGTTTTAGTTTGTCGGACTTTGGAAAATGTTCGGGACAACTCGGAGAGCGCAGTTTGAACAACAATGTGCGGCTTATATTGTAGATAGTTGAAACTATACAAAGAACTACGAATTAGTTGAATCAAAATAATTCGTTTTCTGTTTTTAGTTTTAGTTTGTGCCAACCAAAAGTTACTTAGTTAGAATTCAACGATAATACTATGCCGATTAATGAAAATGTTGAGCAAAACCATGGTATTAATCGCCAAAATAATTTAAATGAATAAATTTAGGGTCATTGTAATAACAATACTGAAATCAATATTTTATAAAGATTTTTTTGAAAATAAAAATGTTTGCATTGTTTTACTTTATCAATAAATTTTAACAATAAGAATTCCGTACTTGGAAGTATCAATAAGAAGAATTGTTGTTTTTTCTCATATTTCTGTTCTCCGTGCATTCATTAACACCTTTCTACACATAAAATTCACGAAGTCTGCATACAAGATGTTACTTTCATCGTGTGGTCTTAAGCGTACAAGTTCATGGCAGTTTTATACGTAACCTCGTAATATGATTAAACATTAAGTCTCGTACTTTTATTAACATCTTTATGTACCAACCACGGTTTGTAGAAAATTCAACTCTGTCCTCTCAACCGCTTCAGATTAGGACATTGACTATTTGCTAAGTCGCGATTCCTGGCAGGTGATCAGAGCAGAATACAGATGAGTTCACACGGGATGACATCTGGGGAGATCTTCTTACGAGTCAGCCTCCCTTAAGGAACTCCTCACCCTCCTCCACTTCCATTCCCTTCCGGATCCATAAGGCCATTCCTTACTCATTTTGTGAGCGGCGCTGAGAACGGGTCTCGTCCCGAGATCCCAGAGAGAACTCACGACGCTTGCGCAGACGGGACGAGGGATGAGATGAGTCCGGACAGTAATTCCCTCCAGCTGATGACCCGCTGGAACAGCTACCTCCCAACAGACAAAGGCTTCGACCTCCCTCACGGAACGGTGCGCTCAAAAACTGCGCTTCTTTCATCCTCAAAAGAAACAGACATTTGGACTCGACACTTTCCTGAAAGATTTGCCACATACTTCGTATCAGATTAACCTTTCACAAAATTTGAAAATAATAATGGTGATTCAATATGCGGTTCTTCTTTTTTATAAATATGGAAGTTTCAATGTAATATTACACGACCCACAGGTTCAATTCAAGTGGAACTTTTCGTCATCGTGCCGCCTCCTTGAGAGTTGTGAGTTTTTCTATTGAAATTTACCGAACATCTTACACATGTTCACAAGCAAAACGGATCATCAGTTGAAACTAGTCGCCCCAATGCTCTATTTATATGCATCGCAATCCCATACGTGATCGCACACACGTATCACGAATGTAATTCGCATGGGAAAATACATCGTTTATAAACAACACATCTGCTCAGAAAAAAAGGAATTCAAAAACTTTTCTAAAAATACTCATAAGCGGGTGAGAAACTCATCCAATTTTTTCACATTTTTCTTATACTTCGTGTGTATTACTCAGCGTTCCATATTTTGTCACTGTACTCGTGTTTAGGATAATTGGAAATGTATATGTTCTTCTGCATTACATGGCTTTACCTCTGTCCTCTCCTGACAATGAATCTTACAGAAATGATGCCGCAGAGTTTCGTCCCAATAAGGGTTCAATGGCATCGACAGGTGACGATTTCCCTCTTTCCGTATGCTTGCTGTGTGAGGTCTAGAAAGATGCACAAATGATTCTTGAAACATTTATGCAAATACAAATGTAACTCTGATGGAAAATTGCTTTCACCTATCACATTTGTTTCCATGCGGCTCCATAAAATTAAAATATTCGACGGTCCTTGTTCACGTACGCAGCTCACACGGCTTTCGATAATCATGGAATGCAAATGACTTCGGACTCCAGTTAGAATTCTGCAAACGCAATTGCTCACAAATCAAATCGATTCTCGAATAATTGTCTGCGATCAAGTCGAAATTACACGCTTCGATCGAGTCCAACTGGAGAGCTAGTGAAGTAAGTGAAGGAGAAATGGGTGGTAAAACTATGCTTTACGACTTTCATTTCTTCATGAAGAATTTTTTATTACGCTGATGGAACCTTCTTGTCCATATGATAACAATGTTTAATTATTACAGGTTATTATTACACGAAAAATATAATTATTTATCTTGATTACATAATGGACGTCATATGTATATAATGGATTAGGTTGTCATATGTTGTCAAATTATCACAATGGAAAATAAAGAGTCCAATTGAACGCAAGTTCTCCAAAATAGTAAACTGAGCAAACTTTTAGTTTATGAATATTTTTTAGAAAAATTATAAAATATATAATGCCACTAGGATATGATACTTATTTGAAATAATGAGAATAGCAAAATATGTCCTTTTTGAGAAAGCGTTTATTTATAGGTGGTAATTCATTCGTGCAATATCACATTAGCGTCGTGCAGACTTTTGGAGACGTGTTCTTCATTACTCGTAAAACTTTCTCGGTAAAAAATATTTGTATTATGAAGATATAGAACCGTCTCTCGCAAATAAGAATTTTCCAAAGACGTGAGACAAAAGGAGATTTCAGGTATTAAGCAACACAACGTGAATATTTCCCACGCTACGGAAGTCTCCGACAGGGGGGAATACAGCACAGACTTATCTCTCCCATTCCTCTGTCATTTATAATTCGTGCTTGGTTCCAGATATCTCCGGATACAAAACCTAATAATAAATGCGTGTATGTCACAAAATCAAGCGCATATCACCCACTATCGCATCCTCGACGGACTGAACATTTGACCTGCCAACCTTATAAATTATTCGTCGTCTCGTGTCAAGATTTCTCGCAGATGATAGGTGCACTCGAATACATAGAAAGGTGCAGTTGGACGCACGTATCGCGTGAGGAGCAGGCGCCAGCGGATGCGAGTGGCATCGGAGAGCCTCCCCTGGTGTCCCCCTGGCGTTCCCCAGGGTTCACTGTTCGGTGGCGCAATCCGAGGGGAACCGAGCGGAGGCGCGCTCCCGAGGGGTGTGTCGCTGCTAATCGCGTAGCGCCGACGAGAGATCGCTCCCAGCGACAACAGCACTCCCTCGCATGGGTACATAGCATTCATTATGGAGCATGTGCATTCCTATAGCGGACAACTTTTCATCTTCATTTATACAAGGCATGAATCCGTGACGAAAACATCTTCCATGACCGGACCTTCAACCAGTGACTGGTAAATGCTTCTCCTGTCACTGCAATCTTCGGCAAGAGACGAGTTATGGAAGTAGACTGCATCCGTCATTTCGTTCTCATGTCCGTATTACCCAAGGACGTCAAACAGGTGGTTACTTTCGATTCTCTTTGTGAGAGATTTTGAGGACTATAGGGAATGATCCTCCTCAGCGATAGATTTGCTTCCGAATTTAATTTAATTATTTATTTCATTGCTTCTTTTTGCGACGAGGCTCAGATAATATGACATGTTCTTCCTCACTCCAAATTTCTCACAACTTACGCAAATAATCATTAATCCACGGAAAAGTTCATGCATATGAAAAATATATTCAAGATATGAAAGAACAAAGTTTCAAGTTAAAATACGTTGCAGTTTCACTGTCATTTTTCACCTTCTAAAGATTTTTATGATGCAAAATATTTGTGGTGAAATACGTATACAACGAAGTTATATACGTATTTTACGGGGGAAGAAGAAGAAAATTTAGACATTTTACAATCCTATAAAACCAGTGAAAATTATCTCTTAAATAACAATTAATGAAATCCAAGTGCTGCGTAAACGAAGTGTTAAAGGTAACGTTAATAACATAGAGAAATATAGACATTACGAAGGTCTCAGAACAAAAGTTAAATGCTCTCTTAGACTCGGATTTAAGTGCTCTTGGCTCAATAGATCTAGAGATAAAATATTATTTCTCCATAAATTATTCAAATATATCTGGAAAACGGATTTTTACTTACAAAATTACTCGTAGTTACAATACACAATACAGCTTCCAAATGTCGTATAATGAATCTTCGTAATAGTAGTGCAAACCTTTTCTTTTTCAATTTTCCAACATAGAGCTCAAAGCTATAAATAAAGAATCCAGTAAGAAGGTCAAGATTACGGGTTACCAGACCCTTCTGATGGAAAGTTTGAGCAGCTGAAAACAGGTGGTGTGGGATATGAACATTTATATTACGGTTTTGTTAATTTTTTAAGTTCAGTTTGGTTTGTAAACACATTCCATCCTTCCCACAGTACGAATTATTTAATTTATGAGATACGAATATAAAAGTGTCAGCTTCTCTCTTCGAAACGGGTGGAAGGTACACGAAGGAGACTCTCAATAGATCTCTTACATGTCACTGAGTCGTTTGTTTTTCCAAATTTATTTTAATAATCTGGTAGAGCGATTTCATCAATGGCTAAGTAAAGTAAACTACTACTACAACATGCTTACTTTTCGACAGTTTGAATATTAAATCTTACAAATTCATATTAATCACTGCCAAAACAAAAATTATGCAAAATTTTAAATAGCGAGATTGAAGCAACGAAGGTACTTTAATGTTACCATGACAAATCAAACTAAACAAACAATAAAAGTTTTAAAACGATATATATTTTTATGTGACGCTAATTGCGTTCAATATCTGAGTGCTACGAAAAATTTACGGGTGTAAAAGAAGAAGGTCATACCTAGTAAAATTCTCATAACTGCCACAACCTAGCAGCTAATGAATAAGGAATGTAGCCCATAAACCAAAGGTTCCCTTTGAGAACCATATACAAAATTTGATTGACCCATGAAATTATCGGGAATAAATCACATAGAAAGAAACGCCAAGATAGGATTGATCACTTCAGGAAATAAAAGAGAGATTAGCACACGGTCTGCATTCTAAGATAACGCATTGCCGAAGAATAAACCCAGCACCTTGACCAAGCTTCATTTGCCAAAAGGAGTTCGAATCGAACACAAAACGGAAAAAATCGTTTGTTTCATTAACTAGTCGTGTATTAGTGTCATGCCGCATCATTCCAAAATATTTCAGATTAAGATATTTGCCATTGAATTTAGTTTCCTTGTGGAATCAATGGGTATTTTTAAAAAAATACGTTAATGCTGGCAATTCAGATTTTTGGGTACATTCTACGCCTGTTTCCCTTTGCCATGGATTATGCAGGGTACATAAATTCAAGTATGGTGCGGGATTTCCGGATCGAAGAAATGAGATTGTTCATGTGCAAGTGAGCCTCCGAATAGGTTTAAGCCAGAGCAAATTGCCGAAGACTCACACCTTCATCACATCAGAGTCCTCCCCGCTTTGGCAAAATAGAACCAATGAATAATTTTCCTTGAACAAGTCAACATCGATTCCTCCAATTCATCACCTACAAACCGCTTTGCTTAGCAGCAGAGGTCCGCAATCACAAAACTGCTGTTTCCTCCACGGATGCTGGTGCTCGGGTTACAATAACAAGGCTTCACTGTTTTACCTAGCGAGGGAGAGGCCTGTGTCTCAGCATCAGTCCCTCCATCACCTTAAGCGTGACCTGCTGCTTCTTCAGCAGCAGTTCCCATCGGCCAGCAGCCCTGAGACCGGCAACTCAATGTGGATACGACATAGTGTGCGACGCAGTACTTTTAATTAATTTGTGTGACGCCCACCCGCGACCAACAGCGTCGCCGGGAGCGGATCGATGGGGGACCAGGAACAACAGCTCAACCCCTGCCACTGCAGGTGAAGCCAAAGGTGTGTCGTTGCAGCTGGACAGCGACCCACGGCGGCAGGTGCAGGAAACCCTTATGCACGCCACCAGGGCTAGAGATGGCCTTTGGGAGCTGTGTGAAGGCGACGGGCAACTCCCTAAAAACACTTCAATTACTCTGCTTCTCTCGACGTTGGAATCACAAATTCTGCACAACTGGCCAACAAAAGCAATTCCATGGAGACTAGAATACAATGAGTTCAAGGAAGAGTTTCGTAGACCACAATGAAAAAATAAAACAATTCTGTAAAATGAAATTTCATTACAATAATAGTGCGTGCAATATGCACGGATTCCTATTTCACATATTACATACAGTTGCTTTCCCCAGTCTTTTACAAGAATTTCCACATTATTTTATTGACTTCTTCATACCACTTCCTAGCAATAAAATTTGAACATACGTTAGCACAACCTCTCCTTTAAGTTAGCAGAACACTTTTTTCATCGTAGTTACATTCAGTTCTATTTTAAAAGGGGAGAGGTATTCTTCATAAACTTCCTGTTTTTCTATACCTCTGATTTACCTTGTAGTTTTTCTCCAAACTCAGAGACTCAGTATTCGATTAGACAGAAATAAATGAACTTCGATCTTAATTTAGATGTGCTGCCTGCTATTCGTATGCCCTGAGTGTAGGTGAGTTCGAAATGACAAATCAATTAAAAATATTTTAACTTACATGTGAAGAAAATACAGAAATAAAATTTTAATATAAATGATTCGGGAATTTTATTTTAAAGATTTACATTTTGTGCAAATTGTGGCACATCTGTAGCATGTTTCTCTCAGAAAAGAAATACATATGTTTTGAATTAGAGTGTTCTTATAAATTAAAGATTAAATGGGGTTTACTTAAATCGAGTTCACTGAATGGCGCGACGGCGCGAAGAAAATAAAGAAATTGAATATATATTTCTTCCGTGAACCTAAACGCGGAGAAGATATGTGATAACTTCCGGTCAGGTGAAAATGGCGACGAGCCTGGAAATATCACGAAGAAATTTATTCTTTGTGTTGTTATCACGAAGTTATCGCAAAAAAATTATAGTCTGGGTAAAGCAACACTAAGTCTAAAAAGTAGGGCTAAATACAAAGGAGTGAGATTTGTACCGTTCCATTCAAGATGCTCTTCAACTACGACCATGGCATTTTGTAGTCCCGTGGATTAACAACGTAATTTTGTTCGAGGGAATCGTGTGACTTATCTCGAATCGATTTTTTGCAATTTTTCTTGAGGTGGCAATCGATTCGAATTTCCTCTGGATCCGGATAAAGCTGCGTTCTACGGCAATACGAATCTCACGGACGGCAATTTTATGCACCGTAGAGAACGAGTTGTGTCAAAAGCAGAGGGCACGTTAGCTAGCAAGCACCATAAAGCAAGAGATATTTCTCCATGCGAACTCTTTCACACGGTGCAGCCCAACAAGAGTATTCAGCGAATCTCGCTTATCTCAGTGCAGATACAACGTCCTCTGTGGATTTCGCAAATGTAAGTGAAAACTGCAAAGATCAGGAATTGAGTTAACTACCGGTAATACGAGGAAACCAAGATTAACACAGATGAACTTCGACAAACGTCATACAAGGATATCTATTCTGATATCCTGTGAATATTGCGACTGTATGTAGAAAATGTCACAGAAACAAATGCTTACAAACACAACTCTTTTGACTTGCGGTTTGAGATGGTTTCGGTGGGAGCCATGGAATAACGAACCGTGCTAGTTTCATAACCCTTTTTACATTCAGAGTTATGGAAAATACATCGATAGTGCGACAAGTTCGTTCAAATAACAGATCCACAAGAAAAAAGACATGAAGTGGCAAAAAAATTAACACACATAACAAACAATCGAAAATTAGTGAAACAAACACAAGAGCCACGTAATACCAATCACTACACTCGTTGATTCCAGAATCATCAAATATGCTGGATGATGGTAACACAAATAAACATGATGTGGCAGCAAAGGCCATGTACTGAACGTATTATGTACAGAGCAACTCCATGAGAAGAAACCCTATGAAATAGCAAAACCCAATTCCAAATGAAACGTATATTTATTTTTTGGGGATCTGTGATGAACCACTGTACCTTGGTAGTTTAAAAGAACTGGTTGTAGAAGAATGCAATTTTGTGGATGTGTGTGGAAGCAGCTAAGAAACGCACGGGACGTACAGTACAAGAGTACAGTAGATTCGTAGAAGAGATACGGAAAACGAGAGAGAACTGACTGGATGAACAATGAAGAAATAACTTTAAAACATTTACTGTGATTTATTTGAAAATGACAGGGACGCGTCCCTGATGTTAATTAGAATTTGTATAGAATTCTGTTTTGAAATAGGAAAAATAATATTTAAGCGCCGTACGATGGGGAGCGTACAATTACTCGTAACTAGCATCATTGTTTTTTCGCAAATCGGGAGTCTTGTGTCAATTTTAAGCTTTCAATATCAAGAAAGAAAACAAGAAGTTACGTAAAAACTCTCGTGTCCAACAATGCCCCAAAGAGGGTACTTTGCAAGGGAGCCATGGATTTTAAACAATTGAAAACGACTTCCATAGGTCAAAGTCGTATGGATTAGATTACGTTCAGTATGTGAACGTTCAGCCAAAATTTCGGAGAAACATGTGACTAGCCTTGTGGTAGTATTTTAATTATGACCCTCCTTCATTCGAAAAATAGAAAGCGGATCGGCTATACGGAGAGAGCGGGATTAACTCGATGGAGAGACAGACAGTGGTCAAACGACAAAGACGGTGCGGTGCGTATAGTGACGAAAGCGGACGCCCAACAACGGAGATGCATTCTGCACACATAGCAAAGGGTCTCAGTGAGGAAATGACAATCTGGACACGACTCTCCCCATTCGGGCGCTTGGAGAGACATGGAACCTGTAGATTAATGTCCACAATACTTTACATGCCAATAATAACCTCCGAATATTTTACTCATCTCATTTCCATTAAAAATGTATCCTATGTTCCTCGTATTTTACCGAGGATTCATTAAGAAAAAGCCCTCCTCGTCTTTTTAATTATTTTGTTTTATGAAGTTCACATTCGGTGTTCTCACTATTAAATTGATGAAACTATTTACTGATAACTCAGTTTTAATATTTCAATCAAATCCATCTTACGATGACATGGTCAGAATCAAACAAAAATTATCAGATACTTTTTATCACATGCCATTGCTTTATACCACCTGATAATGTGAAAATATTGAACTAAATTATTTTGAAGATTGCTTATTGGAAGAAATGCTACCCACAGAAGATTGATTATTGGAAGAAATGCTACCCACACTTACACGTCATAAAGATAACTCTTTTTTCTCTGATTTTCAGCCATCGTAAAGAAATTCTTGAACTGTACGGGTGAATAAATGTATCGCGTCGTTTCACATCAAGTGGCGGTGGATGTCCCAGGTGGCGATGTATGGGGTCAGGATTAAGACACCACGACCATCCTTAAAATACATATTACAAAGCTAACGGGTACAACCGTTTTCCTAATGGAGTAGAGTCTTTAGTGAACCGGGGATGAAGCACTCGAAATCGTAAGAGTTTGTTCAAAATACTATGCGAAGGCTAATGATTATCAGAAGTAGCGATGTCTAACCAATCTATGAGATGAATGACTACGGGTCACTTGTTAGGGGCAACATGAAATCCGTCTGTGGATTGCGGTATGGGCTACCGCGCAGCATTAACGGGCAATGGGCTACCGCGCAGCATTAACGGGCAATTGTCTCTACGATGCTGAGTTCAGATGTGGATAGTAATCCAGATTTTGCTTGCGTTAGAATGAGAGCTCTGATAAAGGTAATCACAACCTGTATTAAATCTAGGAAAAATATACATTAAAATGCATCTCTTATAAAAGTTAAAAGAAATCTGGTAAAAACTAGAAACGCTCAGCAATTTGTTACCCTTACTATCTCTCGCTGAATACTTCTGGGGACGACAAATTATACCGAGGTTGACCCACGTGGAATACGCCTGGGTGAACAACGGGTTTATTTGATGTACTTCCATTTCCCTATGTATCCATTCCACTAAATAACCCCATCATGATTTACATGTCACGTCTTTTATATATCATCCACCACGGGGAAGTGCGAAGGAAAGGGCAATTCGGCGCCCCTATATTTCGCGTGTCTCAAGAAAAAGGAATCATCTCATTCTGCGATATCAGGCTTAGAAATGGGTCAAGATATGGCAGATTTATTTGTTCGAAAGTTACCACGCGCATTTTTATTCCAGTGAAAACGGAAAATTAACAAGGAACAAGTCACTCATCCTATTACATGTTGTTACAATTTTACTAGATGTTACATTTTTTCTCTTGAATAGTCTGCTTTTCAAACATATGTCTTAGGCCCCTCTCCTCGGACGAAATAGGTTTCCAATTGCAGGGTCTTGCTCATGCCTGAAATTATGAAACAAAAAACTGCAAGTTATGCTTCAAATTCAAACATTCTTCACTGAGAATCAATGACTTTTTTGTCTCTAGTTTCTTAAAATGATCAGCACTTCCAATTCCACAACTAAACTATTAGGATACCACAAGATTTCTTATGACCTAAATATATTTTTCTAACTTTATATTTCTGACCTTTATTATATTTATGCAACTTTTACACTTTTAACATATATTTTGCAATAGTGTTAACACATAACTTACATTGATTTACTCCATTAACAATACGAGTTCCTTTCAAATTTTGATCCGAAAATATGTAAATGTTATTTGGGGAAACTCTCAAACGAAGGTATGCGAATTATTCAGCGTAAAAGGGAGTATAAGGGAATTACTATCTCAATATTCTATAATTCATCAGTCCTTCAATTAGCTACCGTAAGGTATCGATTAACACCTAGTAACGGAGGCAGTCAGTCTCGCACTGCAAGGTTTGTATGGCGACAACTATGGAAGACACCGGAGGCCATTGGTTATGTAGAGGAGGGGATATGACGTAGGGTGGAGAGACGGGTCAGAGCACAAAATAAACAACGGGAGGTAAGCACATGTCTCAGTACTTGGGGGGATTAGGATTGCATACCTTGAATAATGTATAATGAACATGTACGGTATTCGCGTTGAAGATTTGCGTTTCAATACCTACTGCATTGTTAAATCACCTCCATTTTACACTACATATTTAACAATAAAATATTTAGGTATAAATTACACACATCATAACGAGACCTAAACTGAAAGATAAACAAAAAAACCTCTAAAAAGACAACACTATATTAAGATTTTTTTCAGTAAAATAGAGGAGTATTTTTACAGTATACTCATCCTCATTTTTTGCTTCACCCATAAATGCACAAATTTAGACCCACAACCCTCGAGAAAGAAATACAGTTACACAGATGTTTTACTGCCTACAAATGTGAGGAGTTTCGAGATATTTAATGCTCCTGATACTAAATTATATTCAAAAGAAGCATGGGTCACATAGCATCAATGTCAAAAAAGATTGATGAAATATTAACATAAATACTTCATCGAACTGATTATAAGGAGAATAAAATCCTCTAATTGAGTGAAGTTGGTTAATACCGACGTATCATTTAGGTCTCTGAATAAATAATTTCCACAAGGTTCAAAGTTATGAATTCATGACTGCAATGCAGATTCTTGAGGGGTGGTCTGAGGTCAAAGAATTTGTACATGTTGTTCATTAGTTCTCGAAACTACATATCTTCCTGGCCATAATGTTCTAACAAATTCTTATTTTGACTTGTGTCCAAAACATTCAAATTCATTTCGCTAACATAACTCTATCCAAAGACAGCTGGTTATTCATATACGTTAATAAAATTTTGTAGACAGAATATGCTGATATAATTAAATGCTGATATGAATCAAATAAGATTGGAAGACCTCCCACCAATTTATGAGTAATACGTAATATTCAAGTGAAAACAAGTGTAATAGACACGTAAAACGACTTAAAAGCACGCTTCACAAAATATTTGATGGAAGTCGATTGACGTGCTTACTGACAAACTGAAACAAACAGGCAGACAATGTAGAAAAAAATAACAAAAACGAACTTCTCCATTATGAAAAAAAATCTCAAATGAATATACCCTGCAAATCACGCAATGCAAACTGTTCGCCAAAGCTGTAGGGAGTGTACATGGAAGGAAGGCAAAGTGAGTAGCTGCCTTCGCCCACATTACCGGAAGTGGTAGAAGCGCGATCGCGTTCTGCGTGAGCTTCCGACCCCACGCGAACGGAAGGAACAAGGGATGGGATGGGTGAGAAGAGGAAGGGTGGACGGGACGGGAAGGGGCGGGACGGGAAGGGACGGACCCTGGGTCCGCCTGTGGTTTCGGTCACAGGTAACGACAACCCCGGCCGACGGCTGACAGCCAGCCGGGTTGCCTGCCATGTGTCTCGTAGACTGCCTGCTGCCTTTCGTGAGCAGCGATGAAAGGGGGAAACGCTCCCCTCGAGGTGTTCTGCAGCTCCGCTATCTCACTCTTGCCTCACTAGAGAACTTAATTACGTTATCAGCTCTCGATACTGTCGACTTTTCCGTCAATAGAGAGAGTGACCCGCAACTAGGGAAGCACGAAATCTGTCCACCTCATGCTCACTAACTATCCTCTAGAAAAAGGTTTCGTGAGTAAACAATAAATAACATCGCATTATGCATTTTTAGACGGTAATGATTGCCAAAAATTCTACCCAAACTTTTGTTTGATGACAAATTGGAGTTATCTGTTTGATATGTGGACACTGTCATGCGATTACACCTAGGTCGAGGGTACAATAGATGGAAGATCTAGACACCGTGAGGAAAGAAGAAGTGGTGGGAAATGCGAACTCTCTCCTGAACTTTTCTTTTCAAGGAGAAACAGTAGTATGAGAGGCGAAATGCACTACACATGAGAGTCGATGGAGTAAAGAGTATAAGAACAAGATCTATGTACACTACTGATAACAAAAAAAGGAAATAATTTCACTTTATTATTACAAAAATTACAAAGTTCTGGTATCAAATAAAATGATTTTAATTGTAATTGCACTCTCAACTCAATTAATTATATTATTTATAAATTTATTAAATCTTAAACCCCGCGGTATGGCTACAGGCAATTCAAGAAAAAAAGAATGTCATTCATTGTCAAACTGACTAAAACACGAAGACTTGAGTGGCTATTTATTTGTTCGAACTTTTAACAGACATTTTACCTCCTCCAGCAAATGTGCAATTGCCTGAGAACAGTAAAGCACTGCTATGATTGTTCTGTCACCACAAAGTGAGTTCCAATCCCAGTGACACGAGGCCGTCTGATCAGATAATGTATTTCAAACCTTTCTTCTTATAGTCGTACATGAAAGAAATAATTTCAACCAGGAATACCTAGAATCTGCGCAGGTGATTTACATTTTCGCTTTACTTGAACGCAAAGACTACTTCATTTGAAGGTCAAAGTATACTTTTGAAAAATATTCAAAAACTGTTCCAACTATTATATATTCATAGTGTATTATAAATATACTGTATTCATAGTGTCATTAGTATATGTTTAATCCGCATTATCGGTTAAGTTTGGAATAGATGCAGTGAAATAATTTCCACTCACATCGCGTACTCTCTCCTTTACCAATGATGAGAATCCAAAGAGTGTGTTTGTAGATATGTCATTTTAATGTTATTTTTAAAGGAGAATAGAAGGTAGTGTGCATCTCATGTTTCTCATTGTATTTGGAATCTTCCACCCACACGAACGTCCTTAGTCGCGAATTCACATCCAATGACGGTGTATCATTTCGCGGCGTTTTTAGGTGTGCAGTGCTCCATTTGCTGAACTTTCTTGTTTTATTTTGCTTAGCTCCGTTTTTTATTTTTCCATTATTTTGATGGTAATGAGTGATACCATTTTGTTTATTTTTAATTATTGTTTTGAGTTCAGTGCTATATCAGTTGGAAATGTAGAAATAGTATTGTAAATATTACATTTTACACTTTCAGAAT
>NNCF01127668.1:2443623-2462060 GCA_002313205.1 Laupala kohalensis
AAGAATCTGTGGTTGTATTTCACAATTTCATTTGAATAAATTAATGAAAGAGATTTCAGTTTTAGTTATATTTATTGTAATCTAAAACACGTTTTTGTAATATTAATCTCGGATCACGATTTATTTGCTGCACGATTACAACCAGTGTTATATTGTAGATCATTATATTATTAGAAGATGTAATTTATTTGTTCCTTAAGTAGTTTTATATTATTTATAACTCGAGAATTAAACTTTTGTGTTATTAGTTCATATTTGAGACAAACGTTTTCTATATTTATTTAATTCCTTTTCACATATATGAAAAACTTAAGAGAATCGCAAATTATGTGAAATTACTTTCGACAATACACATCATTTGTAGGCAATGAGATTTGATTTCTTTACTTCACTGTATAAATATAAGAAATTATAAGAATATTTATAAGTAATTTGTGATTCGAATTATACCAATTCCATACGATATCTTGCAATTATATTCAAATTCTGTTAAAAACTATATTTTATCACAGTATTACGCAAACGTTTTTTACAGAAACTCTAATATCGTTTACATTGCCTATGAAGACCTTGCGAGACAACGAATCTCGAGATGTCGTTTAAATATAGAGAATGGTGAAGTTTATTGAAGTCAAGAATATACAGAATATTTTTGTTATAGAAGTCCAAAATGTGTATAATAAAAAAATACAAAATATTTCTTTAATAGCGGTGTAATGAAACATTTTATCTCGTTACGATTTACCAGCGGTACTATTAGTCTTCCAAATATGGGAGCCATTTCAAATAGATCTACGATTGGTCGAACGAAACTTCCCCACTCGAAGGGGAAGCAGGAGGAGAGAGGCGTTGCAAACTTAACAGATCCACAACTGGTCAGAGCGTGGGACTTAGAAAAATAAATGGGCCCTTTTTTGTTATCAGTAGTGTACCAACCCTCTCCGTCTCAAAGTATTAAGATTTTCTTAGACTAAACCCTCGCACTAAGCATATCTACGGCTTTCATGAACCCGTGGTTATCCCGCCAAGCCACTTTGTGAGTGTCAGGTTGACCAAATATTTAAACAAACGGATACTGACATTTACAGATTGTGCTTTGGTTTGAAATATTTGCTGTACACATACTCAAAAGTTTTGTGATATTTCACATTGCTTATAATTACATTGTTACTCTTGTTATTACAGAAGTGAATAACAGTCGGAGAAGAACTCGGTTGCTATCAACAAGTGTAATAATAAAGCATCTATATTTGGATGTGACGTGTAGAAGGCACATGTCTTCTTAATAATACATTTGCATTTTACAAAAATACTTTTAACATAATATTCAAGTAAAGAACACACACAAAAAAGTACCAAAAATGGGAGAATAATTCATTCATTCGTATATCACCGATTACATCTAGGTCATCGTGATAAAGAATCTCCGTGAGTAAAGAGAATCGCAATGTAATGGAAACCAAAACTTCGTAGAAATATTCCTTGTACTATTTTTAAGGTTATTAAAGTGTTCGTACACAACAACTTATGACTGTAAATAATTTGATCAATTTGATTAAAGTCATAATTTGATTCATATGCATTTTGATAAACACCCTGGACAAGATAATCGAGTCTTTTCCCCAAGTGTACAGAAGAAGTGAATTTAAAATTTCATCGATCTGTTTTGCACGTATCTCACCTCAATTGACCAAAAACAAACTAATGTGGTATTTATCAAGCGCAGTAAAAAAATTAAATCTTTCAACTCTTCGATATGTACCAATTTCTTCGGCTTTATCCCGTCACTATTTACATGCCGTGTCAAGTATATGTTCTTCGGACGTGCGTTTTTATAAATGCAGTCATTCAAATGAACTCCATGACCTTGTGACATTAAATCCGGCGACCCATGCCTCACCCTTGACGACGGAAATGAGATAAGGGGTCGAATTGTGCCAGTAGGTCGACTGGACGCCGGATCAAAGCCGAAGAGTTATTAAGTCACTTACCCTTTTAGCCCGAGTTTCGAATGAGTAAAAACGGCACACTACACGCTCTGTGTTGGAGATGAAACCCACATCCACCTGCAATGAAGTTCTCTCACTCATGGACGGAACATTTTCAGAATAGCTCTGTTTGAAATGATCCTCGACTTCAGCAGATAAGCTCTTCCTGCTTGTTCAAATGGTATACGCGGTTCATTAAGATGTATCTATTTGTTCTACATCACTTTCCGTACGTTATAAATATTACAAATTAAAATAACACTAATACAATATACTTCTTTTTAATAAGTGAATGGGGTATTCAGAAGATTAATTTTCAAGACATTCTTAATGAATGCAATGTGTACCATTGACTAACGTATACTGTAGTGAAATATCCTTTTATGTGAATACATCTAACGTCCACTAAACCCACGCAATAGCAATCGTGGTGAGCTTTGCAGAAGTTGGAATTTCCTAGAGCCAAGTAACAGGTTCTCTTTCTTCGAATCATTTGGATCGACATTACAGAAGGACTCACATCTCTGAAGGTTCATTTTTGCAGTCTCAGTACACTTAGTGTTTCTCACTATTGGATAATATCGTAACTTAGTATTTTTCATACGTGTGCGAAAGACAAATTGATAACGACGTGGATAAAACACTTCATTTATGTCCAATCTTGTTATTCACCTGACTTCCTGGGTAGTCAATTTTTTTAATGTAACTTTCAAATTTTTCCCTGACCAACGAGTGATAAAATTATTTAAAGGTCTCGTATCCAATTTCACTACTAAACTGCGAGAACCACAAGTTGCTATTTTACCACGTTTTTGTCTGTGAGTGACGAAGATGGAGTAAAAAGTGAATTCAAAATTAATAACATGATGTAAATGATAGGGACGGACACATTGTTTTACCTTTTTATCTCCTCGCGTAATATTACTTATATAAAAAAATCATCAATTGTAATTTTATTAGTACCCCGTTTATGAACTTAAATCACTTTCTAATAATAATTATCATCGCGCTGGACATAACTATATGCATGGGTTTTGTTCGCTCCAAGCGAACTAATGTTTCAAACAGCCCGGCATCGCGTTTAGCAACTCCAAGCACCAACTTCATCAATCTTCGAAATCCCCTGAGGCTTGCAAATGTTGCAGTGGAAACTCGAGAAAATCGAACAAATACGACGGTTTCATCAACTTTGTCCCGAACGCAATCAACTCAAAACATGGAGCATTTTATATTCCATCGCAACCTTACCGATTCACAATCCCCAAATTCAGAGTTGGAATTAATCCATTCTGGCGCGACGTCGGTACTGGTTTGGTTACAGAGCGTGAGAAGCATAGATCCCTTGTTATCGACAAATCGCGGGAAACCGTGATAAAGGACCTCTGAATCGCGACTAGCAGACGCTGTCTTCTTTGCGCAAATCTCTTCGGGCGAGATGATTCCTGCGTCGTTGAACGACACATTCGATTTAGCAAAATGTAACAGTATTCACTTAAATTTATTTTTCTACTTATAATTTAGGTTTCCAACGAACAATTCAGACATCCCTTCTCGTTTTTCGTGAAGTGATGTATTGCTCCTGGACCATTTTGTCGGTGATTTTTCGCCGTCATCGCGGGAAGGAAAAGTTATTTGTGAGAAAAAGCGGAATATAAAATTAGTCTCGTGTCTTTGACACCGGATTCACTCATGATGTAATAGAATCTAAATGATGCATGAAAAACATGGAGGTTAAAACTTAAGTTCACGTTATATTTTTTTAAAATATTTAATTGCCCAAATTGACCGAAAATAATTAATTTTGTTGACTCGTCTGTTTTGAAGGTTGTTAAAAAATTAAAATTTTCAAACACAATGAGAAGTTCAAATCGAAAACCCGCAAGGAGTGTATCTTAGTTTTAGTGATTGTTTTGCCAGTGATGGCTAAGCATAAGGACTACACAAGAAAGGAAAGAAACACAATGTTGGAGGAAATTATCGACCAATCTCTCTACTATCCACATTCTCAAAAACCTTAGAAAAACTGTTCTACCAGCGCCATGTTTTATTTCTTAAACGATGTTACCACATCCCTTGTCACTGGGGAAAATCGTCAGGGTATTTTTCTAGATTTATCCAAAGCATTCGATATCATCAATCACGAAATTCTCCATTAAAAATTACATTCGTTTTAAACATCAATGGCTAACTTAGTATTGAATAGAAATACATCAACAGGTCCAAATATACTATGCTAACAATAAAGTACTTCAGCATTGATTTTCAAAAACAAAGTCACATACTTGCGGAAATCCCCAAGGTTCAATTCTTGACCCTACACTCTTTTTGTTGTATGTGAACGACAAGTCGTCTTCCACATCGGCTGCAAAACGGTTCTTTATGCTAACGACACTAATTTACTATGTAAACACATCAACGCTCAAAAGGTTTTCTCCGACTTCACGTCTTGATTTCATACAAATCGTCTCATTGTAAACACCGACAAAACAATGTATATGTCATTTCACAATAGTATCACAAAATATTTATCTTCAGTATCTCATTTTTTAAATGGGACACAGTTAAATACTGCTACGGAAACAAAATTCTTAAGTCTCCATATTAAAGACAAATGGAATTGCCACATTGATAATCTAAATTCCAAATAAAGCAAATTGTGTTACGCATTCCGAATCTTAGTTAATGTTGTTAGTCTACATATTTCCCGTTGCGTATATTTTGCTAACGATTATTTCCATTCAGGATATAGCATTATATTTTGGGGCAATTCCGGTCAGAGCATCCAAACTTTAAGAATTCAAAAGAGAATTGTACAGATAATTTGTAAATCTCATACCCGAATCTCTTGTAAACCTTTATTTAAGTAATTAAATATTTTAACACTGTCCTGCGTTTATACTTATTGTGTTGTTAACACCGAATTACTGAAGTTCCACCCTTCTTTCATACGAGACTGTCTTTTTCACGAATATTCGCAATAGACTATATATATATATATATATATATATATATATATATATATATATATATATATATNTTGTCCTGAGTGTCAACCACTATTTGCCAAACAGGACCATATCATTCGGGAATCGTTCTATGTAATTCCAAAAGACGTAAAAGATTAAATTGAAACTCTTCAAATCCGCGGCTAAAACCTATCTACAACACCACTACCTTCTGCATTTTATTAAATACAATTTTGGGGTATTAGGTAGATATTGGGGTACATGTAGCTTAGTTTGTTTTTTCATCTAAGGAGTGTGCTGCAATTTTCAAACCGCCTCTGCATCAGGGCCCTTGATTGGATTTGATAGAATGGTCCCTTGCTTGCTAAATTAGTTTATTGTCCTTCACATGATCATACGCAGTTTGTAACTGTTTTATTGACAGTCAATTTATTTATTTAATTGTCAGTGTGGCATCAGTGCGAATAAAATTTTCATTTTACAAGTGCACTACAGTTAGACGTGCATGATTTGTACTTTATCTGATACAAAATCGAGATCGTGGTTTGTGAATAGAAAAGTTGCTCATTAGGACCACAAGGAAACATAATTCTAATTTTCAAATTACCTTTAAAAGAAGGACGTTAGCATGACATCTACGCCAGAGGGATGATGTTGAGTGAGATAAAATAACATTACAGATGAGATCATTCTCACAAATTTACCGAACTTAGGAGAGAAGTACCCTCCCCGTCTACTTCATTTACTCTACGTGGATTTTTTGTTTAATCTCAAGGTAATATTAAATCACTTCATCTCACGTAATCAGTTGATTAAGGAAATAATGATCAATATCTGATGGAATTATAAAATTATATTATTGAGCTTTAAGTTTTGCTACCTACTCGGAAGTCTATCAGTAACTCACCCACAGACACACGATACCTGCTGCCAGCTCAGTTTCGATTACTTGGCAGCGACTAATGAACATAGATTGGATCGCGCATCCCATAATCACACAGCGCATAAGAGAGCGACGCTTCGGTCCTCCGTA
This sequence comes from Laupala kohalensis, assembly GCA_002313205.1. NCBI lineage: Eukaryota > Metazoa > Arthropoda > Insecta > Orthoptera > Trigonidiidae > Laupala > Laupala kohalensis. Next base: position 2,449,611 of record NNCF01127668.1, read on the forward strand.
AAATACAACGCATCGGGGACCAATGCAAAGCAACGTTGGGAACAAAGAGGGACGTTCGGGAGTTATGCGCATGGGGAGCGTCGGCGTGGGAAGGGGAGTGCGATGCGCGTTCGAGGGCCTCCCGACAGCCTCAAGTCAGAGGCCAAGGGCACCGCGGTGGAAATCGCTTAGAGACAACCGTGTGAATGGGCATGTTAACAAATTCGCTATTCAGAAAAGTGTCTGTGTGCCTTGTTTAATTCCGATGAAATTTTGCACACTTGACGCTCAAAACTAGAGAAATATCGCTGTCTGTATGAGATTCGGAATAACTGCGCAATAATCTACACCCGAGGGATAAATACCGAGACTCCCTGATGACGGAAAGTAGAACTTCAGTCTCCCTGGTGGTAAGACTCACCTAGCGGTGGCGTGGGAAAGGATTGATATGAAAAAAGAATTGAAATCGTCCGATATTAGTACCGAACCCATAGTTTTGGGGCTGATGAGATTCAGTTTAAGAACAATGTCCCGATGCCGTTTAAAAACAAGTTCTGTCTCGAGATGACTCCATATAACTCTTTTTAGTGGAGTGGGGTCGATAGGCTAATAAGTGAGGGTATTGTCCTTAACTATTTAACCAACTTAATCATGTCAAAGAATTAAGTAGCACCATTACGAGAAAAACTCCCGTGCAAAGCTGAGTCACTTCTACTAGTTTCTACTAAAATAGCGGTCCTAGATAGTTTGAGAACCTTTTTCTATTATTTTAGTGCGTATTTTCGGCTTGAATGCTTAGCTGTGTATATTTTTCATGTTCTTGTTAAATCACTTTCATCAAAAACATGAACTAAAGATATTGCGCGCAACCAATAAGACATCTCACATAAGAATTATGGAATGAAGATCCTTTTTTTACGTTGGAATTATTTTTAAACGATAGCGGTGAGTGGCGGTATAAAGTAATCTCTTATCTTACAGTCCAAGACACATATAAATCCAAAATAAAACTGAATTCCTAGAAACGCAAAAGCATTAGAAATTATTTCGTTTTTTTTTTGTTTGTTTGTTGGGGCTTTAGGGCTCGTCAACATCGAAGGTCATTAGAGCCCATAATTATTTCGTAGTACTTTATCTACATTTTTTCTATGTTAATCTGCAAGTCCGAAAGAAACAGCAGTAGGTATATCAGATTGCATTGAATATTATTAAAAGATTTTGCAATACCACAAAATAATTTACTACAATAAAAATGAGATTATGATAAGTTTCATACTCCAGGAAATATAGTTCGTCTAAAATAAATTCAGTTAAAACTAGAGAACTAACAGTTTTATATATCGCAATAATTTGTCAAAAAAAGAGAGAAAAGAATATTCAACTTTCCAGTAAAAAGAGGGGCTATTAAATAATTATATGAAACTGTTCACAGAGGACACTTAACGTATTTGTCACAATATCTTCTGAAATCTTGCAATTTATTTTTCAACGCGAAAGTTATTTACTGGGCACTGGCATCGATATGCTGTTGCTACAAGAGACCATCCTACAAACAAATATTCTCACACCACTTTCAAAATCGATGACAAATTTATTCAGCCTCTCACAGAATGGAACGCGATTTTATGCTTCCTTTCCAATAATCGAGTTAAAACAAATGAAGTTATAGACGTGCCAGAACTACACTTTGAATTAACTTTCCTTTCGGCTATGCTACCCCATAAAAAATGTATCTTCTTACCAAGGTGCAATAATAAATTGGAATATCACTGCAATGATTATGAATTATCTAAGAAAAATTTTGCGCATTAAAGAAATTATTGCTCACAATAATCTTGTTATTTTATCTCCCTTACGCAAAAAATCATGCGATAAGAGACGATAGTTTCCTATCGCAAGAAAATATAAGTGATTATGCCATACTGAGTACCTGCCACGTCGTAGGAAACATCATCCTAATCCAAGAGCTGATCATAGTTTCGCCGCTGCTCTGAATGCCACGAAAGCCTAATATATAAAAATGTGATGTGAATAAAAATGATAGAAATAGTAATAAGCATAGTAACACTAATTAAATATTAATTATCGCACTACATATAATACGTAAGGATATTTTAAAATGGTGGAACTAATGATTTACGATCTATGGAGATCCAAGTACCTCTTTATTCGTGACAGTATGAATATGTACACATGTATTTATTTCTCTACGCTCATGTGTATATTTTTGATAACTCATGAAAAAATTCTATAAGTAGTGATAATATAAGTTTCTTATTTCGCTGTTTTCAGAACAGAATTCGTACTTAAGTATTGCTTGGACACATTAACTGGGATACATTTAATTGAAATAGTCCACATACAATTTTGGAACAAACAACACATCGCACATTTCTATTTTGGTGGGATTTACTTTCCAGTCACGATTGGTCGTAATAATGAGTGTTGTAAAATATAAATGCTGTCATTTAAAGAAAATGTTATGAAGTATTGTAGTCGGAAACGAAAATAATATACGCATAGTTTCCCGTGAATCCCTAGCATTCGTTTTTTTATTTTAGTTATTTCATAATTTTCGAAGAATTGAATGAATACGATGTTCGAAACAAAAGTACTCATTCATTGAAAAACGATGATGATGATGATGATGATCATTCAACCCCATTTCGATTCGAAGCCTCTACTGAGAAATGCGGACTGCCCAGTGTCCGAACTAATCCGAAGCCCGACGTTTCCAATGTCCTTAATAGCGTTGCTGAAGTAGAGCGCAGTGCTTCATCGAAGCATTAGCACCGCATCCAACAAGTAATCGACTTGTTGCGTGGGAAGACAAGTGTCCAAGAGCATTGGCGCACGCAGAACAAAACACCTTTGCGTGCGTCCTAATGACACGAGTATCGATGTATGTTGAGCGACGCGAGCACTGCCGCAACACGAACTAGATTCCATCACATAAATATCTCATCCGAGGAGCTGCTGCAAGTGCGCGTATAAAAAAAATCCCAGTGAGATGTTACGCGCTAGAAGCAAACACACTTCTGTACAAAAACTAATATATCTCCATGTTCACGATGCTAAGCGACAGGTTGCAACAATGCAGTACTGTAATATGAACAAATTTTCAAGATTTTCATTTCTTCCTATTCTTGTAATTTTTTATTTTAAAACATTTTCTGTCGTGTAGAACATTTTTAAATAAGTAGGTCCTAAATAAGAAAAAAATTTAAGCAAAAATTTGATCATTTTGGAAAAAAGCCGAAGAATTTATTGGTTTTTGAAAATGATATATTTATTTATTTAATAATCCTGCCTCAAACAGAGTCAATACACTGTTTCTACACTATCTCTTTTTAATCTCTTGGTATATAGTTCTTCATTACTCTGCCTCCATTAAGTTATCATCTAACATTTGAAAATGATATACGATACTGATACTGTCATTTGAAAGTGATATATTCAAAATGATATAGTAAAAATTCCGTGATGCGTCGAGAATTCATTCTCCAATTGTTTTCGAGGCTATTCCAATGAGCCCTCAACCAAATTTCTATGACGCCGGCTAGTGCCACATAATTTATATCAGTAAGTGTCACTGTCAGCTTTACTTATACCAGGCATTAAGTTAGTTCAAAATAAAAAATTGCTTTCTAGCATAAAAATGATTTATCTAGGCAAACCATCGATTATATAAACAGATGTGATAACAGAATTTGAAAATACACAAATGAAAAATGAGACATTAATATTATAAGGACCAATAATTGCTTAGTAACACCTTTCGTTGAGACGTTTCTGGATGAAAAAGTTACCAAAACCAGTTTATTACCAAGTAGAAGATGAATAAAAGTAATCCAACAATTTATTTTTCCATAGTGGCATTCAAACAATGGATTTCGTAGATGCTTTCAGCAGTGCCTGGGAGTCAATTGATTAGTTCGGACTCGCACGTCAGAGAAATATATGATAAGAGTTCTGCTTCCGACATTGCGATGTTCATCATTGACTGTACATACGTAATAAATAGTGAAGTAATTTCACTAAGAGAAAAGTTTGTTCATTTACATTATGACAAATCTCTGCAGTGACTCATATTTATCCAGAAATAAGGGGAAAATTCAACGGCTACACATTCGCTCATTCTTCAAATTTAACAACTCATTATGAGGGGTAACTTTTAATGACATTCTGTCTGCAACGTGTACGGCACATTCTGTAACCATATAAACACAGGAACAAGAGCACAACGTAATGTAGTACAAGTACGAAACAAACTGATACACTCGGAGGATCAAATTCAGAAATGCTTTGTAGATTAGTTTTACTCGAGCACGTATTTTTATATTAGATGTTGAATCATCTAACACACGGATAATATAACTGATGAATTAATTTGTTGTAATCGCGTCCGAAATTGTGAGTCATTTAATAAATAAATCTTGTTTTCCAGTACAAAATGTTACCGAGGTGGGAAATTCTTATGAGGAATACATAGCCAAGCTCATTAATGATTTAACTAAAGTTAGACTTAACGTGTCTGAATCGCTGCAAACTTCTTTCAAGACCCCCAAACCCTGCAAGTATGAATGAATTTGCTGATTAAACACCTCAATTTTTTTCTAATGTACTTCGGAAAACCAGCTCTCACTTTTAAGGCAATCCAACCGTACATGACAAAGAACTGTGGAGAAAACCGAGTGACGGTCTGAACTAAACGAAGTTACGGGGTGCCCTATTAATGCGATATCGACATTGAGTGGGTTACACAGTAATTTGTACCCCAAAACCTGGGTACAATTAGGAAAAATGGTCTAGGTAACAAATTCTCAATTTGTATGGTCAAAGGTAATCTATGTGAATAACCACTCAATATTGACAAAAATTACCTCGCCGGAAAAGACAAAAACGTCACGACATAGACCTCATAACTTTAGTAGTAGCGTGCTATTCCTTAGACTACTGTGATCACACACAATAAGAGTAAAAAAATTTCAATGATTAATTACGTCACTTGAGAGGTTGCCATTTTAGATAGAATTCTAAACTGATATGAAAATTTTCTCTCGGTATACGGATTCGAAATATGCATCAAATGTCATAAAGAATGCAATGAGCTTCGCCAAGGCAACGTGACAAAGACAACGTATAGGTTGAGTGAACTTCACAAATTCGAATTTCAGCTGCGTATCAATTTGCGTGCTCTGATGACAGATAACTCGATAACTTTAGCTCGGTAATTCAATGGTGTGTCGCCAATTTTTAATGCGGACTGTATCCCCCGAGTATGTTACCTCGTGTTATTTAGTATTTTCCCGTAACAATGATCTTGAACTAATGGTCACTAATTCTATTATTAACGTCCATGAAGTAATCAAGATAAGTAAATAAATTACATCTTACGACTCTTCTATGGACGAAATTATATTGTAATCGTCCATAAAATTATCGTAAGGTGTAATTTATTAATTTACCTAATGGTAACTATTTATTAAATCAGTTAATGTTGTACTCATAACGTATTTTTTCTCTCGTTGTACGATCCGAACGAAGAGTAAACTGGTTAAGGATGACGAGAGCTCTCATGTTGAAAAAGCAATTCCCCGACTAATTGATGTTGTCTCTTATTCCAGTGCCGCCGGAGCGGATAGTCATCCTGGACGAGTCTGGCACCGAACGCACTTCCGTCGTCGGACCATACATGCAAGGTGCCAACCTCGCCTTGCGTTGCGACGTATACGGAGGTGAGTCTTAATCAAGCTGTCGCTAGTATGCAGCCGTCCCCTCTCCCACCTCGCTGTCTGCGCGCTGTCTTGAGAACACGCTCCCTCCCCCCTTCCCCTCAAGGCACGGCTCGTACGCGGCTCATATTTCTCTCGACGCCGCGCCTCTTAATTAACAACCATTATTTCTCATTAAAAGCGGATGTATGGGGTGCGGGGTTGGGCAGGTGCGTCTTAGCGGAGTGCGCGAAACAAGTCTGCAGGGGAAGGGAGGAAGGTGGGGCTTCAGGGACCGGTACTCGTCCAGCCGTCCTCCAGCCCTTGTCCGCTTGCTAAGGGTATGATGGGTCAACGGCGAAAGAGCACTTGGCGCGTGGCGTTTATGACGCGTGTTGAGGAGAGACGGGCATCGCCTCAGCACAGAGAGGACAACAGGAGCAAAAGAACGCGGCGATGAACGCGGACACGCCGTGGTCCGGCGAGATTCTTGTATCTCACGCTCTCGTCAACACCTGCTCTACGAATGAATACTGAGGCGCATTTGGAACATTCAGATCCAGTCCACAGTTGTTAATTTCAACACTGATCAAGACAATAATAAAGAGAGTATTTCTGCTGGCTCATTTTTAAGAATTTTGTAGTTTATCTAAAATGAGAAAGATACTAAAAATATATCCCTGGATTTTTCTTGAGTGGCTTGACGGCTCGTCGACATCGAGGTCATTAGAGCCCTAAAAACTTGTACAGGTAGGGTAAATGCAGTTAAGCACTAAGGAGAGCCAACATGACTCTCCCCGCGTGTGGGTCTCGCCGAATGACTCAACCATACCCACTAAAAACCCTCCTGAATTACAACTCAAAACTTAAATATCAACATATCTCAAAACAATACATATATCATTACAAAAACAGGAAAGAGAGAGAGGAAAATGAAAGATACCCTAGCGTTGGGATCGAAAAGAACAAGAGGTGACCAAGGAAGGTCAGGAAAGAGAAAGGAAGGAGCCTAGCACAAGTAACTGGATGTAATGCCAGACTCACATCGGGGCAGTATCAATATAAGACAAGGGAAGCATTAAGTTATGTTTCGAGTCAATCGAGCCATGTTGAGTAAACACATACGTAAACACAATATTCTTACGATTCTGAAATGAGGGTAACTCGATTTCATAAATATCTAGGATGTTACCCAAATTACACTAAATATAGTAATACGTATTAATATACAAATAGTAATTAATAGTAACTTCATAGGAATATGCGCCATGTTTACTAGGGGGAATTTATCAGCATTTTTATAAGTGCTAGCATCAGTCTCATGTTATAAACAAGCACGCTAAACGATGTATAGTCTACCTCAATCGTTAAAACGGAGCAAAATCTTACATTGACGCAAATTTTATTACGGAATCATAATAATCGAAGAGAAGACAATCAATTCTCACCTTCGTTTTAAGAGAGATTACCCTTCAACAACGAATAACGTTAAGAAATTGGGAGTTTAAGGAAAAAAGGCAACCATTATAAAATAATGATTTCTTACTTTATTTTTAAAATATTGATTGATTTTAATGTAATAAAAGTAATATACTATAATATACAGTAGTACTGGAAACGTAACAAACAAAATAAAAGAGAAAAATGTGGTGCCTTCCATTTTATTCCATTAAGGCAAATCTATGTCGGTGATTAATGAACAAATTAAAATATACTGTAACGTAGTGAAATAAATCTTACAACCAGCGAGAGATTTAACATTCCTAGAAAGACATTTCTTTAGATTTGAATTCAACATAAGACGTTCATTTAAACGTTTTTTACAAGCCATTCTGCTGACAAGAGGTCAGAGGAAACACGGTTAGGTCCATGACCCTTTCAGCAGATGCGTGAGTCTTAAGAATCATTTTTAATTTTACACCATTATTATTATTTTTAAAAATTTAAGTCATACTAATAATTAAATTCAAATCTAGATATCGGCGGAAGGTGCGATAAGTAATGAAAGACCCATTAGATTGCTCCCCATGTGATATAGTCATTAGTAAGATAAGTGGTCGTAACACAAGAAAACTGTTTCATTAACATTGCAGAGGTAATTAACGCTTATCGAAATTATCATCTCGTAGAGGCACACTACGTCTTCGATAAGTGGTACAAGTCAGAAAGAGAAAATAAAGAAATTAACTTTAAAAATATTGTAAATGGCAGATTTTGCGTTCCGGATCGCCAAAACTATTCAGTATGTGGTGCAAATAGAAACACTCTTAAATGCCATTATATGCCCTGAACGAAACCACTTCGTCGAAGTCTTCTCCTGAATAAGAGCAACGCAGCTTCAATGATTCCCTTGGAAGTGGAGTAGTAAGTGGAAAAAGGGCCAAGTGAAAGTTCGTTTAGGAGAACTCGTGCGAGCTCCCTTACAATATTAATCACGTAATTTGAAAGTGTTGCTGAACTTTCGTGAATGCAAGTGTTCTCGTATCTTTTACATTGTTCTCTTTGTTTCTCATTGTCTCCCCCACTTTCTTACCCACTCTTCCTCTTCCCTACGTGAGGGACCTCTCCTCTGTGTTTTTCGTGTTTAACCTTTGCTTTCTCGGTGATTGCATTGTGCCAACTGTTAAGTTATTGAACATGACAAAAAGTCACATTCATTCGACACAAATTACAGCCTTTTTCCACTATTATTTGACAAATGTCAATGATAATATACGTGAACTGAGAGTAGTAAGCAAGTTTGCAGAGTTGTTAATTCATTTTTAATTATAATGTATAACGGTCCTCTATTGGTGTTCCAAGCGTGTTTTATTCTCCCGAGATATTAAGTTCGCAATTATCACAACACTGTGATACTCTCCTCGTGACAAATGGAGATCCTTTGAGAAATTGTATCACATTCATCGTCAAATATTACATCACGTCATACTGCCTCGTGACTGGTTTTCTTCGTCGAAAATAGATACGAATGTTTCATTAGTCATGAAATCTCAAATATTTATGCCTTGTTTCATACCTAGAATCACAGAACCATTACGACAGTTCGGTTTTAAAATATTTATTAAAATGATAACAATTACACAAATTACAATATTTTTTTCCATTCATTTCTTCCGTGTACCCTACATAACTATAGTACACGTGGAGAAGGTATGTGATAACTTTCAGTCAGGTAAAATCTTATCAGGCGATCAATACCGGGTTCGATTCCCGGCACATCGCCATTTTCACCTGACCGAAAATTATGACAATAATTTATTATGCGAAAGAAACTCATTACTCATCATTATCAACGTTTACCAAACCACTCTACTACAACATTACCTTTTCTGGGGCAGAGAAAATTGGCATCAGAACTGAACGTTTTCAGTAAAATCGGGTTTATGGGAAATAAAACAATAAAAGCAGTAAATGGTTATATTTCCAACATCAATTATTCAAATGATTGAATTAATCTTCATCGAAGATTCAGCGTTGTGTGTCGTCTGCTGGATTTAGTTTCTACAATATACTCTACACCAGTATTCGCTTTTGAGGGTGAACGGATCAGTTTTCGGAGAGAAAATAGGATTCTGAAAACTGGCCATAGTATAGGACTAATCGTAAACCATCGGAATCAGTAGAATATTGTAGCATATAATAATATTTTAAGTAAACTATTAAGCTGATTGACTAAATAAAACAATACTTAGTAGAATCAATCCGTACATCCCCTATAGTATTCACGCACTTGAGGAGCAAAGGTTAATTATATTGTTCATCTAAACTCAGAGCAAATTTAATTTTATTATTTTTCATTCGGGAATGTTATATTTTTAAGTAAATTCATTTGCACATATATTGCCCCGCTTCAGTATAAAAAACACAACAGGGTTATCGTCATCCCTAGAACGTTTGTAAGGAACACAGTTCATATTCCACGTTTTCCATCCACACAGACCCAATTTTACAATCCACCTTTATATCAAATTTTATTTGACCTAATCATCCCGCTTCGATTTTTATGCTCCGTCAAATCCTACGATTGTAGTTTGCCAAAAGGAGTCACAAGACGGTCCCGACCATGGGAGCGGCAAGAAGATAGACCCACTTACTATAAAATTCTCTTTTGAATTCATTCAGGAATTACATGAAACGTGTTATAATTATGTAGCAGTATAATTATGTCCAGCGATTAGGAGTGATAAAGGATATTAACACAAAAAAGACACGCACGCTCCTTCCAGCTAGGGTGTTGAATGAATACTGTCGGAAACAGGAAAACAGTACATGCAGTACACAAAAAATATAGATGACAAGGATTACATATTGCCAACCTAAATCCAACAAAACGTCAGTAGAAATTAAATATATTTATATCAGTGTCAGTTTTTAGTATTTCTTTCTTGAACACACAAAAAGAACTATTTGGTATCTCAAAAATCCCTGTGAGGTTCAAAAATCTGAAATTGCAAAATACAATTAAATTTACATATTTGGCGCGTTAACAATTTCAATATCATATAAAACAGCAGTAAAACCGATGAGTGATAAGAAAATTCGCAAATATTTCCTGTAAATGTTATTGTATTCAATATTTCTGTGTTTAAATTCAGGTATTAAAATCTTGGAAAAGAAACATTTACCTCACAGTTTCCTTCAAATCCTCCGTAACTATTTCTCACAGCCTTTCTCCAGGCAAAGAAAGATGTCATCTTTGCAAAGGCGCCACATCCAAAATACATCCACTTCTGTTCTCCACACTCTCCCAAGAATATGAAGCGTCGAATCAACAAGAACAGATTTTGGCAAAGGGACCCAGGCGGACGATGTACAAAGGAAATGGACCCGACAGAAGGAACGGGATCTTGTAGTACTATAATGCTGAATACTCTTGACATGGAGCGAAGAAACGAGATTCCAAAGCCGACTGGGAGAAGGCGAGGTTTTTCACAACCTTCCAGTGAGATCTGGGGCAAGTCCGCACATGCCCTGCGCCCTCCATCCTCTGCCCCACGACCGGTTGCCGCTGACTGCATCATTTCCCCAGCCCCCCCCCCAGTCTCCCACGCATCCGTTCGCAATCGCAGCGACTTATCCTCGAGACTCATAGGTTCAGTGGCGACCGCGGGCTTCCGAATGGTGGCGCTCGTCGCGGGAAATAATTAAAGGAGTGAGGGATGGTCCTCCTGTTTAAAGATCTCTCCCTAGTGATATGTGAAGTTGCGACGAAGAGTCACGGAGCATTATTCTTCCGAACGTCTCTCCACTCTAAAAATTACCCAATGTCGAGATAAACTGAAGAAATGGCTGTAAGAGTTAACACGAACACCTCAAATGGTTGATGTAATCATGCTGAGGAGAACAAAACTCTTGCAATTTATTAGTTTTTTGTATCATGGTCAAAAAATGTTTCAGCTCGTGCATCGTATTCACGGAATAAACTAATTTAAGCTCACAATTGTGTCGTCTGGCCCCTTGATACCCTCTGCAACAAGTAAAAATTAATTTTTGCTATCGAATTTTTATTTATTTATTTCATATCTTATGGCGAGGTTCGGGATATTTGGTCCGTTCTTCCGTCTAACCGTGACTTTGCTAAGGGAATTGGGAAGGAGAGATGTTGGGTTGTCAGGGAACTTACGGTACCGAACCGATATTTGTCTGAAGTGGGTCAGGGAAACCCCAGTTGAAAACCTTCAGGTTTTCAAGAATTAATTGCACTCGCAACTGTTACATTTTATCTTTTATTTTAGAGGAGAGAGTTTCAGCAGTACTTCATTCGGTCGCGGTAACACAAAAGTGGGTGAATCATTATTTACAAGAAACTTAATTGATCACAATTTAGAATTCCCTTCTCACCTCGGAGCAAAACCGAGGTGAGAAGTAATATAGTGCAAATGAGAAATGAAACAAACTTCTGAAAAATACAAGAACTGTTTTCTATCTTTGTGGTGACTGAAAAGCCTCAATTATTTCGATTCTGTGGTAATCAACATGTGGTGCACATAAACTCATGATCAATTATTATTAATTCTCTAGGAGCTTCAGTGTCGTAAAAGAGTGAATTACCAAGTGCGTGTTTATTTGTTTTCCGACTGAATAATATTTTAACAAAGTTTAGTTTCAATTTGTTTTACATCTGATGATGATCCAAATAGGGGTCGAAACGTCTAGTTTTTAATTGGTTTTAACTGTTATTATTAGTGGTGTGAATTTGTAATGAAGACTGTTTTGAATCTGATGTATGTTTGTCAGCTGAACTATGGTCGACATTAATAATGTAGCAGACGCAGGAAGAAAATCTAAAACGTCAGGATTGAGTATTTCGATTTACAGGTGAACATCAGTATTTAATTGAAGTACATCTTTTATGCCAAACAGATCATCTAGTAAATGAAACAGTTAATAACAACACCGACAGATACATTGTACAATGTATCCGAGAAGAAATAAAATTGATTTCTGTAGCAAAAGAAAGTAAGAATTAACATTTTTGTACTCATCCCATGAAATTGATTCCTTTGTACAATGAAAGGACCAGTTACATAATTGATTCATGACTTAGCATTTATACTCATTCAAGCGGGACCATCTAAATATATTTACCAACATGCAGGCGACGTCCTCTAAAAATCTCTGCTGATGAACTGTGCCCTGATCAAAGAACAGATACATATTCAAAGGCGTAAGTGTCGTTAACAAACCCGCTCCCCCCCCCCCCCCCCCCCCCCCCCCCCCCCCCCCCCCCCCCCCCCCCCCCCCCCCCTTTTTTTTT
>NNCF01127668.1:2462097-2473029 GCA_002313205.1 Laupala kohalensis
GCACGGAAACCTCGCGAGTCGTAAATTCCTCAGGGACAGGTAACACTCGTTCAAGGGAAGCCATCGTAAATTATTTGCTACACGGACACATTAAACCCGTGAGAGCGTTCGAGAATTGTCAGATTAAGCGTTTAATTTATTATTGAGCCACTGTTGATAACTAAGCGGGACCGACTGCAAAGACGTTTAATTTCGGAGAATGAGAGTCAAAGTATTTTTTATCGTAATTAGTAAAAGCACACCGGTTCTTCCATCAATAAGAGCAAACATAAATTCTATTGTCACTAAATGAAGCAATGGTTCAATTAGAAGATACAATTCCTTCCTCTGATACACCTCTACAAAAATGTATTCTAAAGCGTCAAGTAGTATTCATAGGTACTCGGAGAGGCACAAGATGCTGAGAAACCTTCGTTCTGATCCTCTGAAATACACAATAACAGTTATGTAGAAAAATGGAAAAATATTTTTAAGACCGAAATTTTTAAATATTTGATTTGATTTTATTGGATGCTATATAAATTATTTTTGATGAAATTTGTATTTCACTCCTGACGATGACCAAAAAATTACTTGAAACGTCATGTGAAGTAAAAAATGATTAATAAAACTTTAATATTTTTTATCCAAATTATTAAATGTAATGTTAATTGATGAAATAATCAAAATTCATATCAAGTCATGTTAAGAAAACAATGAAGTTTTAATATAAAATAAGTCATCTTGGTTAACAAACAAATCAGTTGATTACGTCACCAATAAACTGTGAACGCTGTTCAACTTCCTTCTTATGAACATAACTTGCATAATTCACTTGATTTTCCATCTGGCGTCATAAAAAGATTCCAGGTTTTCACGTGCTTTAAGCAACTGAACAAGTACTCACAAACTCAGTCATCTTTTCTGCAACTGACATATACTTAAGAATGCGAATGGGCGTAGAATGTGATATTAAAAGATTTTTCTTCAATTTAATATAAAAATTAATCATCTCCATTATAATGGCTAAATAGGCATTATAATAAATAAATTATTTTATTTAAAATTATATTTTCGAATATGAAAGCCTATTTTAAAATGTATAGTCACGTTTAGGATTTTGGAGCAAATTTCATATGAAAGAAGGTGACAAGCACTAACACAAGGAAAGAAGAAGGTATTTTACTCAACTAATTAAAAAATCATCTGCTCTTATAAAGAAATCGCCTCGCTCTTCATTAAGTTACGAAAACGTATATCAAATTATCGCTCGTCAATAAGAAACAAAATTGGAAGTAAACATATCGTGTTGTTTTTCCTTTTCGATACTTCACTCTTCCATAGCCATCGCTTCCTAGCTGCAGTGAGGTATCCGCGTTTACTTAAAATATATAGGTTTACAATTCGCACATTCACTGAAAATTGAGGAGACATTAATCAAAATTAATTTAATATTTGATATTGATTCCAAAATATAAATGGAATGAAACTCACACGTCATATCCATAATAAATAGTGAAAAACGCTCTGGAAGATAATCGAAACGTTACAGTAAAAGAGAAAAACGGGATTATGGGCAAGGTAGGAGAAAAATGGGATAAAGGTCCCCAAAAAAAGTAAAAGGATGCTGAAAAAAATGTCTCCTTTCTCATTTAGAGGCAAAATTTCACACTGTGGTGCCTTTACGAAGACTTTTAATTTACTGCGAGAAAAAAGGTGCGCACCTAAAAATACTAGCCTAGTGTATGATGTTTTCTAAGAGATTTATAAGAAATTTCTTTTACAGCGAACTATTTTAGTAATATAATTAAATCATTCAAAAAAATTTTAGTGCAACAGTTTTATTAATTTCTTAATATGTTACGGGCTATCTGAGATATGATGCATAGAAATAATTATTCCTGTTCTTTGGGGAGTATAGAAATTCTCTAAAATGAAAGTACATCATTGTAAAACTACATAAGTAACAACTACTTAGAAATATATCGCATTAAAGTACGTGATTAAATGGGTAAGTATTAAAATAATAATCCATATAATAATATAAAGATTAATCCATTTCTTTAAATAACGAATAAGCAAAAAGAAACACGAAGTCTGAAAGAATGGCGTTGGCAATATCAAAAGATCGAAGGATACTATGTGCGAGTACATATAACATTTAAGAATACGCTTTGAATCGTAAAGAAGCTTCAAAGATATCGCGTAAAATATTACAACCATAGTGTAAGTCTGCTTTACATTTAGTAATTAAAGTACAGCCAAATCGTGAATATGATTTACGTCCAAAAGAACAAACAGAGATTTCGGATTTTCAGGATCCATCACACGAAGCGAAGACCAAATGTTCTATGGAAGACGAAGAGGAAGAGGAGGACGAGATGATGAATGAGAGCGGAACGAGGTTTCTCAATACCGGAGGCGATGTGAAGATATACGAGAAAAAGGGTAAAAGAATGCTGGAAATGACGAGAGAGAATGATGAGTAAGAGGAATAAAGAGAGTGGGGGAGGAGGTTGCGAAATGGGAAACTGACGAACAAGATAGAGTAAGGCAGAGTGTGGAGAAAAGGGAAATGAGGTAGCGTAGGGCAACCTAGGAAGAGGACAGCGTGGGAACAGGAAAAGTGACCTGAGGAAGTCGCCCACTGACGGATAGGACACGACGTGGTGTCCGCCGACGTGGAAGCGTTCCTCGTTCGCATCGGACACAGATGACGGAGGGAGAGGATGGAATGACGCAGGCTTCCTCCCCTTCCCGCCTCTTTGAGGAGAGCGCGAAGCCAACTTTCTCTCTCGTGGAACGAACAACGCCAAGATTCAACTCTCGAAAGTTGAGAATTTAAGTCGAGGCCTGAGGGTGGGTGGTTGGGGGGAGGGGTCGCATGGTGGGTCCGCGGAATGGAGAAGATAGGCCATGAAGGAGCGAGGGCAGACCACTGTCTGCGGAGAGCAGTGTCCCCGGCCGGCAATGCAATAAACGTAATGTATGTAATATATAAGAGGAGGAAAAGTTCCGAACTTTGGGTCGGTCGGTGGGCAGGCGGCAAACAAGCATGCCTCCAAACTTTCCTCTCGACCGAAATATGAACGCCGCCGCTGCGTCCTCGCACCCGCTGACTGCCACGCATCGCGCGGACACAGGGCGAGGATTCGTATTGCATGCTGGGACGGGATGCATCCTCCTGGAGGTGGGAAGTGAGGGGAGGGCAGAAGCGTCAAACAACACGCAAACGCCTCCTCACGCCACAAACGGCGTGGTAGTGGCGGTGGCGGCCTGCATTGCGAAAGGGTTATAGGCTGTCCCCATCCTCATCCCCTCCGCTCTGATGGAATACGAATTAGGACGCGGCCACGTGAATGGGGCAAATGAAGCAGCGAAGTTAGAACAAGAGGCGTCAGATTTGCGGGGCAACGGCCACCCCTCGCTCACTCACTTCACCACCCGCCTACGCACAATTCTGATTCCAGTCACGGGGATATGCGTCCTCCCCTCCCGACCGCATTCAAACCCGTCAACGCGCGCTCTTCCTCCCACGCGTACAGCGTGCATCGCTTAAGCGTTTCTCCCCACCCCATCTGCACACACAAGCGGATATCCCATCGCTCGCTGGCTTCGAAGCGGGACTGCTTCCACAGAACACCTCGCTCCGGAGTCCTGCAGATACAGATCAAGTCACGCGCTGCGATAAGGAGCGATCACAGCCATGGCAGATCAGAGTATGGAAGTAGAATTCGCTGTGCGTCGGAATTATTTCGTAATATAGTCTCAACTTTAAGGATTATTCATTGTGCCAAAGTATCTCAAAGAATTGTACGGTCACGCGAATGAATAATGGAGAACCAGCCGAATGTGTGTTAGAGGCGTTAGAATCTGGGAACGGCCTTTTTTCGATGTAATTCTTTATTTCTTTATTGAAAAAGGACATTTATAGTACTGGCAGTTAAAAACCAAATAGTATCTTTCATTGGTTTGGTCGTGGAATTGTATACCACTGCGACTGCTTAGGTAATGATTTTTGTAAATAAAACACGTACTTAAGTTAATGCTGTTTTTTCTTATTTTTGAAAAAAATATTATTGATTTGACTATTCTTCTTGATGAAAATGTAAATTGACTTTGCCCATCCCTTCAGTAATTTTGTTACGTAATACTTATTGTTGTACATAACATGCAGTATCATGGCACGTGTTAGAGATCCAGACCGAAACTCCAGGAACATTATGTTCTTTTGAGCACACGCACATTCGACCAACCAAGTTTCCAACGTGATATCCACCTGGACCTTCGCTACGTCGCCCTTTCAGCCACTAAAGCCCTTTGGGGAAGGAAGAGCCTTCGTGACGAAGCTAGCGACACAGATCCGCTGCTGCGGGCAACAATTCGCCACAACAGATGGTCCGTGTTCACACCCTGTCGGATCTGTGACTGCTAAGTCTTCAGATCGTGGAGGAGGGAATTCAGAGAAAGTAGCATGCCAAGAAAGTGGAAAATAAATGAAGGAGATTACCTCAAAACACGAAATTTGTGACTATGAAACCATAAGCGTGAATTTTTAATATATGGCGTAGGTAGCTTTGGAATAATTAATTTCATGGAGTGAAATTAGTAATCTACCTGGACATGGATATGCACGAGATATAAGTCCCACTCAAGTCGATGGCCTTCTTGAAGGAGTCTATATTTCCACTGATGTCCCACGGATACAATGGGAAAGAGCAGAAGTCACATCGGAAAATGCAACCAACTCTTTGACATATTTCGTTTACAAATTCTAAATCAAATGACCTCCAACTCTTCTCAACCATTCTGGTTGGGTAAAGATAGCCATGAATGGAATGATCGAAAACGGACTGCTTTTCGTTATGAAAGGCACTAAAGTGACATTTGGTTGGATTGGCTTAGCTCACGTTTACACTCCAATTGATCCCCACCGTGAGAGGAATCCAAATTACCATTGATTACAGTTATTAGTATTAGATTACTGAATTGTAACTAGAGAGGAAGTCGTTCAATAATATCTGGTAGTTCATACAAGAAAATACAGAATGGAAAAGGAGTTCTCGGTATATTGGAAAAAAACATAAAACCTCTACATATCGCTTCATCTTATTCGTAACAGGTAACTTTTACAAATATTCCTTTCCATCCTTCATTCTCAACCAA
Organism: Laupala kohalensis; assembly: GCA_002313205.1. Taxonomy (NCBI): domain Eukaryota; kingdom Metazoa; phylum Arthropoda; class Insecta; order Orthoptera; family Trigonidiidae; genus Laupala; species Laupala kohalensis. Next base: position 2,467,243 of record NNCF01127668.1, read on the forward strand.
TTGCCAACAATGACGTATCATTACAAAGATTAGTTTCTGTACATGGAAGAAATTGTAATAATTCGTTTTAACTAAATGCTATTTCTTTTAAAATTAATTCTAAAATCCAAACAGAATTGAATTTTTTGTCATTTCATATACTGCCTCCAAATTGAAGCTACTGGCTGGAAGATCGTCCCTGATATCTGCAGAATAAAAATTGCAGTAAATTCTCAACTTTGATGGTGTCCCTCTTTTTTACAAAGTATATTACGTTATCTACAATAAAAATGAAATACTTGAAGTTTGCTTTTGCTTCATTTACTTTGAAAACTAAATACTGGCTAACCGTTGCAAATGTAGACCATTTCTTTCCCGATACACTGATTGTCACTATCATGTTCGTGCAACTGTATGTTCTTCGCATTGGCCCACAAGGATTTTCCAAAAATTTAGATGAATTCGATGAAATAATGTAACAACAAATTGAACATATCATTGATAGGTTGCTGCATAAAAATATTTTAAATTTCAATACATCATCCTGACATTAATTCAAACTGATAATATATTATTGTCTGTTTGAAAAATATGCAGATATTAGCTTGAAGTAAAAAAGGAGGTGGCGATTAAAACATCATCATGGAACAGTCCTGGAATAACCAAAGGGCCCACAAAAATATTATAAAACCCGCGCTCTTAGCAGTTTGGATTTGTTATGTTTGCAACGCCACTCCTCTGTGAAAAAAGCTCCTCACCTTCTTTCGACCAATCGCAAGCAAACTTGAAACTGCTTCCATATTTGGCAGACCAATAGAAGACTAGTACTGGTGAATATACCCCCATTAAATCAACGAGAGAAAATGTTTAATTACGCCGCTATTAAATAAATATTTTGAAAATTTTATTATACGCGTCCTGGTCTTCCATAACAAAAAATATTCTTCATGTTCTTAACTTCAATAAAATTTATTATTCTCTATATTTAAATGACATCTCAGGTTGTTTTTTTTCACAAGGCTGTCCTAAAAAATTTAAAACAAATTAAACCTCTTCGTAAAAAGATTTGCTTCTTGCTGTAAAATCGATAATGTTTAATTGCAGATTTGAATACCATCGCAATATATCGTATAAATTTCGTGAGATACGCATTCAGGAATTACTTTTTAATATTCTTATAACCTCTGAATTTTATTCTGGCGCAAATATCTTAAGGTCATTGGCATCAATTATAGTGTTGTTTATTGTAATTTCAAATGATATGCAGATCTGTTATACTATTTTTAGAGGTCAATCGGAAATCAAGCATTATAGAAAGGAATTTGATATAAAATGAATAACACTATATTTTAATTCTAATGATACTTTAATAATATTAAACCAATAAATAAATTACGTCTGTAAGAAATGAATTGATGCAAAATACAATGCTTGGCTATAATCATGCGACGTATAAAACAATATGCTCAGAGAGTAACATTACAAAAAAATTTATTTTTACTTATGAGAAAATATATCAAAAGGAAAATATCACTTATTTAGACTTCAAAATACAATTGAGTTGCATTCATGCACATTATCTAAGATATCAGACAATAAAACATAGAAATTAATATTGCATTTGATTAATTATCTTACATTGTCTCAAATATCAATTTCATTATTTTCTCCACTTTCTTTCGTTACTATCGGCATGCCGTAGAATCATTGGTTTCAATAGCAGGGGGCAAACGAGGCAATTCAGAAGCATTCTTTATATAACGTTTTACGAATCAACATGTTTGTTCATAATTGTGAAGATAAATTTATTGATTGGACATTAAATATGATTTTAAGAGTAAGGATAAAAAATCAGCGAAGAAGTTGATCAGATAACAATACAAAACTAAATACAAAGTTATTGTGACTAGTAGGTTCCAGCATTCCAGATTCAGGGTCATTTTGTTAGAAGTTATTTTAACGAAAGAACAAGAATGAGAAAGAAATGGATATCAAAACAATCCGCAAATTTAAAACAAAAACTGATAACTAATAATTACAACGTATATATACATAAAATGTGATTAAAATATAACATTTAGACTTATTTAACTTATGAAAAACCTACTCTCAAACTCATGAATGTTACTAAATGTAGATTTGATCTGAGCAAACTAAGTAAACAATCACATCAATTGTATTTAAATTTCAGAATATTTCGTTGTTGGATTTATGCTGGCCTTCGAAGATGAAACTTTCGTTATTCAGCAGGAATCTATAGGATTTCGTGTTCTATGACCTGAAATAATACCACTCCAGAATACATCGTTCTCCAAGACAAACATAATTTTGGAGAGCGATCGCAATAGCAAATAAGTCATCAGGCAACCATTTCACTCTTCTACAACGCTTGCAGATGACGTAAACTAGAATAATGATAATTCGTTAATAAAGAACAATATATTTTGGTCTTAATAAAGATTTAAAAACAGAAGATCTCGCTTACACGCATTTACAGTGACCTGAAAAACAAATATTTTCGATATTTTTGACTTCTTGTCATCTCTACGTATTTCTATGGTCTCAAAGATACGTTTTTTTAGTGCGACAACATCACTTACCATAATATTTTTTCTTTAGTCTTGTCATTTTTTTCATAACAGAAGATGAAATGATACCTATCGAAATACCACAAAAATATATATATATCGAATTACCATAATACGTTTGTGGTTTTGGATTTATTATACGCTTCCGACGTTCATTTTTATGGATATAATGTATGTTCCTCACGACTACTTTTCCTTGTGTGAAGTTACAGACCCCACATATATGTAAATATAGCCTCGAGGAAGTCTGACTAAAAGTCGAAACTTTGGTAGTCCGTCAAATATTTTAATGAAGAAAAACCGCATCAAATTTTTAATATTTATAATTTGGTCATCACTCATTGCTTCTCAGATTGTGTGCTGTCCCAGGATATATTGGACTGTATGCTATTCGAGTGTTCTTCTGAAAGGAGAGATGGGAGTGTGACTAGTGTATTTAAAGGGAATTGAAAAATATAACATTACTAGAAGGTTTTCAAATCGAAAAACGAACAAAACAATTAAAAATTTTAATAAGTATATATTTAAATCATTTATCTATACCTTAATGAAATATAACAATTTTGTTTATTAATATCAAGTTAATGTAATTATTGGAAGATTCTACGATAGAAAAATACATGATTCTTAGTAGTTTATTATTAAAAGTTTTTTATTTTGTTCGTAATGAGGAACGTGCTGAAACTGTAGGTTGTGAATAAAGATTTCTAAAAATTACCATTTACCTTTATCATAGGTTTCACTGTGTGGAAAAAGCACACTTATTTGTTTATTGACTTGGAAACCGAAAAAAAGTCGCATTGAAAAGTGTAAACAAATAGTCCCGCAAGAACATCGTCCAAAAAATCTACTTCAAGAGACTAGAGTGGTTTTTACAACGAACATCTTATAAAATTGTTTTGTTTTAAATAAAGTTTATAAAATACCCACCTAATTTCAATTCGTAGCAAGACATACAGAAAGTGCATATAACATTTTTCTTTACAGAACATTGTTCTCCAAAAATATTAAAAGATAGATTTGAGATGCTGTATTAATATAGTTTTATTGAAAATATTGTTTGGTTATAAATTACACAATTCAAAGCATATCAATTTTCTACTCAATATCCTTATTAAAATGGAGTTTGCTTTTACATATTTCTTAACTTTTGGTGAGTTCAGTAAACAATGATATTCTGTATAATCATATCACACGCATTTCTGGACTCTTCAATACAACAAAGTTTATTGCATAATTTTCATAGAAATTTGAAACTCTAGAATTGTTTTCTTTATTATTAACATGATTCTCTGTAATTTCTTATAGATTGTTTCCCTCTTAACGGAATATTTAAGAATGTAGCCATAGGGTAATTTCAATTTTAAAGAACTAATCACAATTTCGTCATGAAATATAATATTGTATACTGTCATTCACAAATGAATAAACTAATATACCGTTGCTTACGACTCCATGAATAGAAAGTATTTTATAGAAATGTTGATCAAAAGTATTAAAGTGTACGAGACGTCGTATACTTAGGATATGTATCAGCATATTAAAGTTTGAACGTCGAAAGCGTTATCTCCTTCAGTTGCTAGCAATGTTGCCAGATTAGTCGTAATGCGACGTTGCCGAATTGCCAATTGCTTAGCGTATGTTTAAGATTTTCCTAAGCAATGTGAGAGCATGAATCAAGGTTTCGTTCATTAAACTCCCAAACAGATATTTCGAGATGATTTGTGGTATTTTCCAAAATCTGAGAGCAAATGTCACCGGAAATCGAACTAGTTACAATAACTTCATATTTAAATTTTAATGTTTCTTGTCAAATGCTTCGCTGCAAGTTTTATTTACTGTAAATATTATTCTTAATGTCTAATTAATACGTTTATCTTTACAAATATAAATATCCATGTTGGTTCGTAAAAAGATATATACTCGTAAAGAATGCATCCAAATTACCATGTTCGTCCCCTGCTATTGAAATCAATGAATAATACTGAATATCGATGCTAGCATTTTAAATGAAGAATGACTTCTTATTATTATTATTATTATTATTATTATTAGTGTATTAAATGAATTCTGTTATTGTGAAGAATAGAAGTGGTACTCTTTTGAAATTAATGTGAATGAATTATAATAAATTTTCCTGAATTTATATAAGGGTACAGGAAGGGAAAAAAGAAATAAAATAGAAAAAGAGAAAGCGAGAAGGAACGAATGAACGGAAAAGAAAAACAAAAAAAATTATGAAATTGAAATCTGAGAGAATGAGAAATACTCAATTAATAGCAATATTCACTTTTATTTTATACTATATTCCGGAATATTTTTCTTGTATTGATAAATTACTAAACTTTACCATAATTGAAATGCGATGTTTTATTGTGTGATTATCTTAGGCGATCTCGGTTAATACAACTCAAATTCACTTGAATATCTTAATATAAGTGATTTGTGTTTTTGTTATATTTATTGAAATCTAAGGAAAGTTTTTGTAATATTGCTCTCTGAGCATGCGGTTTGTGTTGCACAATTACAGCGAAAGCGTTATGTCTGAGATCAATATATTTCTAGTAGATGTAATTTATTTATTCTTTAAGTGGTTGATCATTATTAATATCAGTAGAATTAACCTTTAGAATTAACCTAGAATTCAATCACATTTTATACAATTGTTTTCTATAATTCTTGGAATCCGATTGACGTATAAGAATAGTATAAAAAATGGCAAATTATGTGAAATTACGATAGACAATACACATCACTTCATGCCAATGATCTTTGAGTTCTTCTCGCCACTGTATAAAGTTCAGAAATTATACGAATATTTATAAGTTATTCCTAATTCGAATTTCACAAAATCAATACGATATTTTGCGATGATATGAAAATTCTATGATAAAAACAATATTTTTTTACATTAAGACGCAAACTTTCTTACAGAACCTCTAAAAATTTTTGTATTCTCTAGGAAGGCGTTGTGGGACAACGAATCTTGAGATGTCATTTAAATATTGACAATGACAGTTTATTTATTTTTTTTTTTGTGTGTGTGTGGGGCTTTAGGGCTCGTCAACATCAAAGGTCATTAGAGCCCTTAAAACTTGTACAGGAAGGGAAAATGCAGTTACGCACTAGGGAGAGCCAACATGACTCTCCCCGCGTGTGGGACTCGCCGAATGACTCAGCCATACCCACTAAAAACCCTCCTGAATTACAACTCAAAACT
>NNCF01127668.1:2473130-2510616 GCA_002313205.1 Laupala kohalensis
TTTTTTTTTTTTTTTTTGTTATGGAAGTCCAAAATGTGTATAATAATAATTTTCAAAATATTTCTTTAACAGCGGCGTAATAAAATATTTTCACTCGTTACGATTTTATAGGGGTATGTTCGCCAGTACTAGTCTTCTATTGGTTCGCCAAATATAGATGTAGTTTCAAGTTTGCCTACGATTGGTCGAACGAATGTGAGGAGCTTTTCCCCCGTTGCAGAGACGTGGCGTTGCAAACCTAACGGTTCCAAATCTCCAAGCGCGCGGGACTTAGAATATTTTCCTGAGTCGTTTTATATTTCCAGGAGTATACCAACAAATTAAATATTTAAACTCATGACTGATGAAAAAGATAACATAACATAACTTCATTTTTGTGAGTTTAGTAATAAAGGATACATCAAAAGTCACCCAAATATGTATTGACGTATATTTAATCATTTTAAAAGGTCGGAATATTGATAAAATTTAACTTTTATGCCATCTCACACATTAATATTTCCCCAGCTTTTTGTTTAGATTTCATATACAACGCGACTTTGACTTGAAGCTGAATCACGAAAGAGATGCCAAAATTCTTCACTCTGGAATTTTATTATTTTTCGTTTCATAGGTCATAACACGAGGATCCCAATTCATTGCGGAAGAAAATATGTGAAAGCAGTCCCTTTGCAGTTGTTTCAGTACAAAAACTTCGCAATCGACTTCATTGCGCCACCTGCCATCATTCCCACGTCACATTGCGTGTGTCCCTTGTCCCCTCTACCAGGGGGTGAGGATCAGAGAGGATCATTCTCGCCTGGGAATCTCGGACGAGAGAAATTATCACTTCCGAAAACAAGAAGGGTTCCGATCAATCAGGCGCCAGCGACAAATTATTCTCTTCTTTGGCTGATCTCTCTCTTTCCAAGCGGACTAATAACTCCTGCTTCCACAGAGCAGAGGTGAGGAATTCCGAAGGAGTGGGGAGGAATGAGGAAGGGGATAGAAACGTGCTGCGATTAGTTGCTGGAAAAGTTGTTGGTGGAAGTCCACAGCTCTCGTACTTAAGGGGAGCGTATCGGCGCGTTGGACTTTCGGAACACCACGCTTTCAGTTCGTTTCTATATTTTTAATCAATTTGAGCTCCATCAGTCGATTCCGACTTTATTCAACTCGCAGTATTTCCGCTTGTCAGGAGGTTCTTCTGCCAGCCAATACATTTAATGACATAATAATCAACTTTGGAGGCATTTCGTCCTGTAGTTGGGCAACAAACTACAGCATGTTTATAAAGTAAAATTACTACCCTATTACACCACAATGTCAGAAATTAAAAAAAAGTACTTAAGTATTTACAAAGCAAGTGGCGTAACTATCCAAGTCGCCGGGGCGCATGGGCAAAACGTAGATCGAGGTCCCTCAGTAGCCGTAGTTCTAATGTTTTAATATAGTTAAATTTAGAAATATATTTCAATAATTTTTAAGTAAAAATACATGTCTTAGTAACAGTTTAGTAATTTAATAATATTTACATGTCGTATATTTTTAAATGCGGTAATTGTAAAAATTCCAATGCTACATTATACTTTCATACGACGTACTTTCATTCTAGCAAATGTTTTAACTAACTGATATAACATGCTCGTTAAATAATTTGTAACCTCATATTCTATGGATAAAACACTTAAACCACTTAATCTGTCTTGAATCATGGAATTTCTCAAGTAATTTTTTACGAGCTTCAGTTTTGGAAATGACCGTTTTACAGTAATTATAACTGGCTCAGTTGAAATAGCATGACAATTGTAAACTCATCCAGAAAACTGGCCAATAGCGTAAAATTATCAATAAGTAAAAAGAAGTTCGTTTATTAATAATAACTAGATTACGTAAAATAATGATTTTGTAATAATAAAAATTCTTTTGTTTAAATAAAAAATGTTACTTCACAATCGGTTAAAAGCCATGAAGAAGGTCCCCTATTACTTCCGGAAGTAGGGGGCCCAAGAGACAGAGGACCCCCAGGCAATGTCTGGATGTACAGGGCGCTAGTTACGCCTATATACAAAGCTAATATAATTTAAAGCAAAAATCTTTACGAAGTTTTATTTATAATATCGAAAACAAATACTGAAATTTCCATATTGACACACGTATTCACAAATCGAAAATATTTATATAAAGGTGAGCTACAAACTTTACAAGTAAAATAGAGTTGAAATATTTCTTCTGAGAACACTATATCATTTCGTAAACGTCACTCCGGACGTAAGTTTCCCCATCCAGTCCGAAGAACCATGAGGACTGGCTCCCCACAAGACGGGATTCGAAACACAGGGTTCAGAGTGGTCATGCTATCTGATGCAGCGAGAGGAAGAAAGCGACTCAAGATGTATAACACCGGTCGAGGGAGCAGGCTTACGACCACGGGGGAGAAACAAGAAAGAGAGATATTTTGCGGGCAAAGGAAAACCATTTACATTCTTATCGAACGTTCTTATCACAGTGACACAAGAACGCTTATGCTTCTTCTTTAAATTCACACTCAAATATGAAAATAATCCTTTCAAAAGCATTCATTTAATAAATGGTTACAATGCAATGCCACACAAAGCATGCTCAAAAGTGATTCTGTCAATTGGAGAAATTACATTACGTAGTTTCTTTGACGAGAAAATTTGTTGGGTGAGATAATACATTATTTTTACTCATTATGGGGGTTGACAATGAAAGTGAGATTAATCATTATTAATTGCATCTGTAATACAAGCATGCTCAAAAGTTTCATTAATATAACGTTGGTTAATTTTGTGTCTGATTTAAATTTTAAAGTAGAGACTTGAGTCATACTGAAAATCGTATATGCTGAGAACATTTGAGTCATACTTATTTACTTTTACAGAAAAATGTTCAAGTTTCCGACATTACTTTCAATGGTCAATCCTCGAAATGGATAATAATCTCGAACGTCATTTGCAAAGTCTTGCAAACACAATTTGTCAGTCTTCCAGTTAGTTCGGAGACTACATAAACGTGTGTGAACGTCTGTGAAACCGATTTTGAACCCTCGCTAACTTCGGAACGAATTCAGAAATCAAAACGTATCCTTTCAGTGATGTACTACTGATTCTAATAAGAAATGACCTTTACAAGTATTTTGTGGGAATTTTTTTTTCTACGTATAACTTGGGAGGGACACTCGCACGTTTCTCAACAATAGTTTCAAAAAGGTTATCAAAGGGAAATAAACGTTTGTTACAATTATCCAATAATCCAAAGTATCGAATTTTCGGTTGAAGACACTCTATCACTGAATATAATTTTGATTATTTTTATATAATAAAATGTGTGTATTGCAAACTATGTTAAGATATTCAGAATTTCGTAACTTCCGCGCACTTCCCTGTAGGGTGTAACACAATCCCCAATCATAGCACATTCTGCATCCATTAGTCGGAGCATATTCAGTATGCATTAGCATGTCATCCGTGTGCATTGATAATGGTTATGATCATCAGCATCATCGTTACCATTCTATTATCAATGACACGTGTCCCTTACAAACAAGCTCCGTCAATCACATGTCCACACAATTGCAAATATTTTATGTCACACGTTTATGCAGATTATGTATTATGAAGAGAACTTGACTGTGAATTATTTGTATGTTCCACTCCAATGCATTAGAATATTCTAATAATTTGTATTCATGGAATCGTAGAGGACTGAATGAGGTCCACTACCATCACATGCAAAGTGTATTGATTCTTTTCAATTCAAACTATATTTTTTGTAGTTTTAGAGCACGGAAGTTATTAAAACATTTCTGCTCGAAGTAAAGAAAATCTTGTTTCACTTCATTTTCATGCTTACAGCTCATTTTTATACGATTTAACGAATAAAGTGTAACGAAAACATCCATTTTGCGTGATTCGTAATTGTTGAACCATCTCTACATACCACAAAATACTTAACTGGCAATTAAATCACTACAAGAAAACCAAACGAACCAGTTACACATTAAAAAGACTGTTTTACTTACACAACTGAAAAATAATTTGAAGCGGATGTTGCCCTACATTTCTGAGAGAAAACTGTTGCCACACTTGGATTACCCAAAAGTCTCGTCAACTTCGCACATTAATGGAAGTGTAAATAATTTTCACCGGGAAAATGTGGCAGCCGTCATTTGCCACAAACGTCCACGGGGTTTTCCGTATAAATATTGTCTGGAGCAAATTGAAATACATCGGTGTACTTAATTTATTCAAAATTAAACTTGCATTTTTCCTGTTGACATATTTTTGTATGAAATTTAGTTATTTTTTCCCAACAATTTCCAAATATTTTTAATTAAAAATGTGTGGGTATGCCCGTAAAATAAATTGCTACATCTAAGCGTGATGATTTTATAAACAGTAACTTTCTCGTCTTCTTCCGGTTACCGTCATTAGTTCTCTCTTCTCTTTCATTGAGTCTTAATTCACTGATGTAATTTTGGTTCAACCATGGATTTCTCTCGCGTTTGAGTTGAGATGTGTGACTACTCAAAATCGAGTCATTAAATATATGATACTATAGGGTGCCATCAATGTGTTCATCTCTTCCTAATGCGAATCTAACATGAGTGTCAAGATAATTGTGCGTAATTGGATGGGTAGGGTGGGAGAATGAGGTAACTATCACACACATCCACATTCAATATAATAAATATCGACGAAAGTGTTCACTACCAAAAACCTGATATATTCAATACGTCACATATGAGTACTTGAAAACCATAATTTTTCCTTTTCTAAAACAATGCATTTTACTATGCCACTCCCTTTTGGTTCACTTATGTTATACGGGATCTTTATTTATTTATCTTTTTTGAGGACCCTTCACGGTGAAAAGTCAGCAAGGGCATTAGTCTCTCTCTCTCACTGTATTTAAGAAAAAAACTATTTGATTCAAGGATTATAGATTCATCCGTTCATTTCTTTCTCATTCATGACTTATTTATGACGTGGCGAGTTTCAGGCCATTAGTCCTGCTTTTCCATATAGCTCAAGATTCAGATTTAGGAAATGGTATGTAGAGATTTTGGTTTGTCTGGGAATGAGAGGTACCGAACTGAAATTGTTCTGAAGTATGTCAGGGAAACCGCAGATGAAAACCTCTTCCAGTTTGTACTAGCGCGGGTCGAACCGCGTCCCCCCCCCCACTCAGAAGTAAAGAAACGTTGGAAGTGAAGAAACAATCACTATACCACTAGTGACTTAACAAAAGCAACAACAAAATTCCTATGTATAATTCTTGCTTTTATCGTAACGGATGTAGTGACATGTTTCCTCCCTGACTGTTCAATGTTGGATCGAATATATTTCTAGCGACCTGATTTCAACATTTAATTCACTAAGCAGATTTCTTTAATCTTATCGCCAAATTCGTACGCCTTACTTATTTGTTCGTTGGCAGGTGCTTCACCTGAAATACTTCCTGAGATATATTGTCGGTTTATTTATTGTATTCTCACGTAAGTGGTACATGGAGATTACGAGAGGATGTTTGTCTCTGAGCCGGGGCATCGGAAAAGGGGAGGGGAAAGGCAAGTCAAAGGTCCTGCTCAAGCGCCGCAGGCGAGGAGAGCGACGACCGTCGCGGAGTCCAAGGTACTCGAGGGGTTGGCAGCAGCGGGGGTGGCTGCGGGGAGGAGAAGAGCGCGGCGACGCCAAATCGAAATTTCCCCAGCGACCTCTTCAGACGCCTAAAGCTCCACAACTGCCTCCTCGCACCCTTTGTGCATCGACTCTCTTGCTATCGCTACAGACACCGCCACCATCGTCGGCACCGCCGTTGTCACTGCCGGCAGCATGCAGGCAGTCTTTGACGTATTCTAAACAATCTGCTCATCCACCAATAGAGTCTTTTTCAATCCTCGGTGGCTTCTCAAATGCAAAGTATAGCTGTCTCTAGCAACCTTCATCATCTTCATCTTGCACGCGTGAAAAATGAAACAGCAAAATAAAATCAACCAGGAGATGAGATTGTCCTTTGGCATGTTGTGGTCGTGCGGCAGCACACACGTTTAGTCAGAGTAACTGGTTTAAGACCCCCGAAACCAGTAGTCACCTATCTACCGTCCACACAGTAATACTACTTGCTCTCAACCACCGATCTACTCCCCTCTCTCACCTCATCCTCTGCGTGTTTCAGCGCCGCAACTCGTGAGTCAAACAGTTTTCCCACCTTCCTTGCATCCCCATCTCTTCCGATGCTTGAAAACAGTGCATTGGTTTGAATAGCGGCTGAAGTTTCGAATGCACCCTTTTCTCTTTCGCGTCTGCTTTTCGGGATACGCTCTTATTCCATTCCACACTATTCCTTCCTCATTCTTGCTTTTCCTCTCGTAGTATATACGTGTCCCGTTGTCTCTGGCCACATCCCGTCACTACAGTCCTAGAAGTAGAGAAACGCAAGTAGCGTACATGATATGCAGAATTTCTCATAACTCACGAAAACGCTAGGCGCAGTTCCCCGTAGTATCATCACTGGGCAGTTCCCCGTAGTATTACGTAAATATGAACACTATTCCATCGCTGGCGCTCAACTGGCTCCTCCTCGCACCCGTGTTCACTGAAAATAAGCTGCAGTCTTTCGACCACTTACGACTCATGCAATGAACTATGAAAAATTCAACGTAACGAATTTGTGTTGTAAGAGAATACGCGTTCAGAGGTCTACGACGGCACTGCTTAGAAAACTCTACCCGTCACCAGTCCCACGTTAGAGTCCAGCTTCGTAGAAGAATCCGAATCTCGAATGATCTATAACTCCCTGCCCGTCACGCACTCTCTTCAGTATTTCGTTGACTACTGAATCCTAATCTCCCAAACCTTCGGCCTCTCAACACACCCGTCCTGGCTTCAACTGTCGAAACCTCTAATACCTCGTCAGTCAAATTGCGTCCAGTGTCACATTAATTTCATCCCCACTCGGTGTCTTATGTAATGAAAGGTTACAACGGAGCGAGACGCAATAGAACGAAGAGATTTGGTAAATATATTATAGTTGTGATATTTCTTTCGTCATTCCCGAGGATGTCAAACGATAAAACACTCATAATGTATAAAAAGTCCCGTCAAATTAGTACAATTATCATTCCGCGCAAAATTCCAGATAACACGAGAGTGGGAGAGATGGAATTTTTACACCTTTTGGATATCCAATATTCCAGCTGTTGTTTATAGATTTATGATTGACATATTACATATGAGAAGAATAAAAATCAAATTCATTACTAAAAACATTTAGAAACAAAAGAGAATGAATGGGTTTGGTATTTTTTCAACATAAAAAATCAAATAAAACAATCAAAGTATAATTTCGCAGTAGCGATTAATTTATAGACAATTTCAAGTGTATAAAGGAATATATTTGATTAACCAGGAGTACGTTTTCCTAAAGATTCCGTTTTTTTTAATTTTTAGAGTTAACTGCTTCTAATTCTTCGAACATTTGTACTCCACAAAAATAACCGATCCAGAAGGAAGGGGAAATGTCCGGACTTCTTCACACGATTTATTTTTTGTTGTCAACTATTCAGTTAAATAAAATTCAGTCAAGATATAAATTCAGGTTAATCTCATATTATCAGCGTAAATAAAACAAGTAAATTTAATTCGTCATGTTCGTCATAAATGTTTCCTGTTCTTAATACTAAGGATACGTGTGCAAGCATCGTAAGATGCGCTAGTTGAGGCGTTTGAGCTAAAAATCGGAATGAGAGGTGTCTCAATGTAAAATGACTTTCCGTGGAGGTTTTCAGAAGCTTTCCAGGGAGACATCTGGCAGGGTGTCGTACCCACAAATCTAACCAAAGAACTCCAGATTATGGAAAGACCTGAACCTCGTCCCACCTAGATTATATAGTTTACGCAACCGGAAAGTGAATCCTCTCATCTCGTCTGCCACCAACATCATCTCAACGCCTCCTGAGAATTTCTCGTCCTGAAGTTGACGTAGATGCTTCCCGACTGTCCCTCGCAGACGAAAACACGAAGTGGTGGAATGAAATAACCAAGTGCCAGATCTTCCTAGCGCGTGGAATTGTCTAATTTTCATTTATTAATTAAGTTGTGCATTTTATATGACTAAATTACACTAATTACATTTTAAATCTCTATTCGAGAAATGTTTACCCATTAATGAAGCTAAAGACTCGTGTAAATGGAAATTAAGTGGAAAATAGTTAAAGCCATGGATGCGGTAAGGGAAGTAGTACAATCAGAGAAAAATTGCGCCCGAAGAGAGATTAAAGTGACCTCTCTAACACTTCCTTTCCATCTCCAACTTCCCCACTCCTCTTTCACTCCACTCAATCACACAAGCAAATTAAAATAGAATTCAATAGTATATTTTCGCTCTTTGCCATTTTGGGCGCTTTTTCTAATATTTGGGCCCAAACTACGTAGTACGGGAGAGGGGGGCTTAAAGTAACAGGGGTAAGTAGTAAGACTCAATTTTAAAGGGAATTTCAACAGTTTTGATTCAAATATCGGGCTTATATTCTGCCTTATAACGTAAGCGCCTCCAGTGCCCCGCAAGACCGCGCTGCGAGAGGATGTGCTCCGATTTGGCCAGGTATCGTAAAAAGTATAGTCACGTAATGTTTTATTTTCACTATCGTACATTCTATTAATGATTGTTTGATTTTTTTGTTTGAATGGTAAAATATCTAACTTTGATTTTAAATATTGAATTCCATTCTAAGATTTATGGTTTTTAAGAATATAAAAAAAACATTTAAAATGAGTTGATGGGGCAGGTTGTAACAAAAAACGGGGTAAGTTGTAACATGTTGCTAATTGCCCCTTGTGCATATATCTTTAGTAAATGTGACGGTAACGTGTTATTATTTCGATGTAATAATACGTACTTGTATTAGGTTTTGCAATAGTTCAACCACGCCAAATTTTATTGATTGCTTTTTAGAATGAGAAACTATAAAAGAAAAACTCAAAGAGGCCTTAAGAGCCAGGATGTGTATGAGTTGGCGGCTATTGAAATTTTGGAAAATGATGTTAGCATACGAAAAGCAGCCGAAAGTTTTCAGTTATGTCTTTTTCATTATAATTGCCAATTTATAATTTTTTATTAAAGCTTTTACCACTTTAAAAAGTGTTATGTTACTACTTTGAGTTAAAATAAAGATTTTGTAGTCTGCACCATGTAGTTTTTATTACAAAAAACAATATTTGTTGATTATTTATGATTAATGTTTATCACGAGAAGCACCATATCAATTTAAACAATAATTATGATAATTACACTTTAATGCAACTGATTTGGTAATAATTAATCTAAATAAGTGTTGTAAAAGTAATTAACAAATGAACCCCGTTTTTGCTAGCAAGTGTACTACCAAAATATTTATTCTTTCTATTTGCCCCGAGCCTGTTACAACTAGCACCAAACATGTGGTGAGTTGTAACACGTACAATTTTTTTTAAAGTGTCAAGAGAAAAACATGGGTAATGATTTTTAATTATGTACTACTTGTATTTAGTAACCAGATATATACTTGAGCAATTAAATTTTTCACAGTAAGAATAATATGTGTATTGTATAAATTACAAGAGAATTTCTGAAAATTGTTACAACCAGCCCCTCGCTCCCCTACAATTAATGTGTCAAAAATGTCTTCACTCCTCAGTTCCTAACAGATGGTATCGCCCCCTCTCGTAAGCGTTATGTAAACAAATTTATATAAAAAGAAAACAGTTTGTTTACATAGAGCCTACATGCCATGAGATCATACCAATACATATCCTTACGAATACGTTACATGAATGTAAATCATTCAAGAAATTAATCACTTTGAAGTAATTTGTACGAACTAATTTCATTTTTTCTTTTTTTAAGGGTTTTTTGTTTCGTTTTTCTTTTGTCTCTCCGTAATTATTTCACTGCCACACATGATAAGCTCATTTTTTGTAACTAATTTCATTCTTAGAGTATATCTTTATTTGGTCGAAAGATTGATAATCGGAGTAATATGATGTAATTCTTGTGTTTTTTCTTCGTGAAATTTTCTACGACGTGTGTGTGTTTATGCACAAATATTCCTGTAGTACATTGTGAAATACAACGTAAAAATCCGTGAAACCATCTTAAGTTTCTTTATTGCTTACGGTAGTGTACTATTTTCTTCATAAATTAGTAAGTTTAGTAAGACTTTATTTTACATATGTTCATTATCCAACGATACATATTATTTTGTAATATTTCTAAATCACTAAAACAGTTAGTTTATTATCTGGAACTCCATTACACTCTCTCTCTCTCTCTCTCTCTCTTCGTCAAAATAAGATTTTAAATAAATTCTAAGTGAAATTTTGCACAATTGGTTTCACTAATGGCTTACACACGAAGATAATACACCCTCATCCTAGCTACGTAATCGTTTCTGGGTAATCTATTCTTTCAAATAATTCTTTACACGTTTTACCTTCATATTTTCTCGCTTAAAATATGATTATACGTGTTGAATATCTTGCAACGAGAAACGTCAACACTCTTAACACATGAATCAGTATATGCCCTTGGTATACGAGAAGCGTAAGTCAACCGTTTCGACTTCTTCACAAGGAAGATATGTGAGTAGCAACACGCTCCGGTCACTCTGTGCTCCGGGATAGAGCCGAAACTCATTTTACATCACGCAGGGGTTAGCCTGAGAACCAAATCTTGAATTGACAGCATAAGTAAAATTCCTGACTTCACCAGGGTTTGACGGTCCGACTGTCAAATGAGCGGTTCAGCTTGCACATAGTGCTCACGGTACTCGAACTACATCACATATCAGAGTTATTCTCTTTGTTAAGAGAGGAAAGGAAATGAGAAAGAAATATTACAAGCAGTCTGCCGACCGATATTGATCATAGTGCTCTTGCGTTTGCATGTGCAGTGAAAAGTATGTGAATCTTTCATCAGATAAGCTGACACACGTCATTGTCTCATTACAACAAATCTACTCACGACCCACTCGTAAACTCATTTTTCGAACATGACAGACATTATGATGAAAGCACTTGGATTGCAGTAGCCAACAATTTCAAATTTATTTCATCATTTGTCGGGAATTAGAATTCCTGTAACTTCCATTGTACAATGTTCTGTAAAGAATCCAAACAATCTTGATGTGGGAATTCTATCACTATTTAATCATCGCTGCTCCATTACTTTATCTTCCAGTCTACGTCTTTCCCACTCCATTGAAACTGTTTCTATGCTGTTGGTATAATTTTGATGCTATCACTTTTCCTTCGTACCTCGCACATTTCCCTCACTAGTCGTTCAAGGGTTTCTTCAATTACTCCGTCGTCCCTTTTCTCCCGTCTCGCCACACCGGGCTTTCTCTTCCATCAGTGTATGCAGCCTGAGACTGTGTTGCGCATTTCCTACTGACATTGGGAAGACCTCTCTCCGACCACCCAAGCTCCGTGCTGCTCTTTCACATTGAAGGAACTCGCGATGAGCCGAGGTCCTTTACAGAGCGCCAGCGAGCAAAATAATAATTCCGCGAAACGACTGTTTTTAATTACGTTACTGCACGCGACACCCAACAGTGCTTTCAAAATTTTCTCTCGGGACTGAGGCATTGCGGGAAACGCGACTGCAAGTATCACCTCAAGTCGTAAAGCTCCGTGGGACAAACGTGAATTTCAGATGGTTACTTCTGAACCGAGCGGGAATTCCTGCATTTCTGCGCGAGCAGGTACGGCTCACCTTCAGACAGCTCTCACAAATTGAATTCCTTAGCAATAAAGCATATTGAACAACGTCTGTTGTGACGTATTACCCGTCCTCGCATTCATTGATACTCTTTAATAATTTACGCGTTTCTCTGGAACACGGTGTTGGCATTTTTATTTTCCCCTTTTCCCTTCCAATGTTTGCTACAGTTGGAATTCCCTCTCTTCAACGCGTCTATATTACTAGTGCGCCATCGAGTGGCATCACAACCTTTTGCCATCGACGTGTTCCCGACAGCACCACAACCTCTACAAATATTTGCTTTGCGTTACAACGCGCTATTGTCGCTTCCACTCAACGACCATCACGAGGGGAATGAGTAGGTCGGTATAGCGTTGAACAAGGTGTATCCGCGCCTTTTCTCCACACGAGGTCAGATATCTCGGAGTAATTCACGATTATTTGTATGTCCAAGAAGCCAATCGATGTGTGTCATAAAGATTTGAGAGATATTAAGCTAGGTCAAGGCATGTAAATAGCAGTACGTACGAATGACTCTCAGAGCAAAAAAAAGTTAATTGAAAGTACATATACATTGAAAGTATCTAGACGAGCAGAAATAAGTTGAACTACGAGTCCACTTCATTTTTAACAGCAGTGTCTTTGAAGTGGGAGTATCAATATCAAACACATGAGCGTAAGTACATCTCCAGCGGATCTGGCGCCCAATTCCTCGGGGAAGACCGTAACACCACCACAATCCACCTCCGACTACTGGAGAAAATCCGCGCGGAAGCCTGTAGCCGAAGAACACCACCCTATTTCAACACTGGCGGAGTTGCATGACCCCGAATCTGCGAAATGTTCTCTGCACGCTCCTTTCTTCAACCGCGTCTCGCCACTTCCACCTTCCCGTCCACTTCTCCTCGCGCTCTCGCGGGGAGTGAAAGCGGCGGCGGTGAGGCGCAGCCGGCCAACGTGCATATAAAAAGCGACATGCGGTGAGAAGTTGTTTCATTAAATTCCGAGTACGATATTGTGCCGGAGAGCGGCGGAGAGGAGGGGCACGGCGCAGTGAGAGAAGGAGCATTCATACGTCAGGAAGCGGCAGCGGTCGACTCCCAACTCCCACACCCGCTGGACGGGCGAGGGAAATGCGAGGTTGGCTGCCTGCTGCCGCGAACTGCAGAAATACAAGTTTAATGAGCGGCAGGAGGGGCAGCGACGGTAGCGCGGCGACGGCAGGTCGTGGGTCGGAGGAACGACGCGCGTGCGCAAGGACCGAGACAAGCAAACGGCGCGGAGAGGTAGCGAGTGGGCGGTGACGAAGGGGGAGGGAGCGGAGTGGAGAAAAACGCCAGGCCATAAGGATAGGAGGTGGCGACGATCTGAGCTTCCACAGAACAAACTGTCTTCAGTTTTACTGGGGACACATTCAAAACATGACTCTTCTCTGTTCGAAATAATCAAGGAGAAATGAGAAAGGAGAGCAGTAAATGTTGCTGGAAATGTTTTTTAAAGTTCGCCGATTTCAGCACGTTCTAGAGTTTTGGGAAAGCGTCAATGCCTGGACACGAAGAGACTTTTTGTGCGTTGAGCGATGGCGAGCAACGAGAGGCAGTTGGGAGCTATGCATCACCGGGAGATAGGATCAGCATGAATCATACGACGACGGGCACGCAGGTAAACGCAAGGTCGGCTGCAGTGAAACATTCAGCAGGAGGGAGGAGTGAGATACGGCGATAACTGGGAGCGACAGACGCAAACGCGTGTGCTACGAAGAGGACACGAGACGTTATAGATCGACAAGCAACCAAGCATTCGAGGGGTCGATGCAACGCTGGTGAGCGAGGAGCTCCAAATACCCAAGTGTATCGATGGGTAACTTGGAACAATGAACGCTGCGAGAAGCTCATTGGTGGAAGGCGAGTACGGGTTTCCTCGGCTACGGAACGCCGAAAATCCAGCGTTCAGCGTTTGCCATGCTATTGCACCACCTCACTTTGAACGCGTGGGAAGGATACGTTTCGATTTTGGAGCGGCATACATTGACAAAAGCAAATATCGCGACGTATCAAAATTATTGCATTTTACGATGCTCATCGAAATTGAAGTGTAGCTACAGGAAAACGATAAATCACGTCTTTTTATCATTCGTTGTACTTATTAACCTTTATTTAATAGGAGTTACCATAAGATACAAAATAATGGTTATCATCTTCAAAAGAACGATACGTTTTCGTGCAGCATATAAATTTATTATTTTGTCTTTATTGTAAAGTAAAAATTACGACCGTGAAGTCTGCAGCCCCACTTTTTTATAAAAGGAAATAAATTGTTCCATAGTTTTGTGATAATTTTGTCCGTTAATGAATAATTTTGTGCTCATTGGGAAACCAAAAAAAATTACAAAACTGGGTGTGCTAGTGAAACGTTCATCTAGCACCCCCACCCGTTATAAAATAAGATTTCAGGAAAAACTTGTATACTATAATTTTGTGCTAATTATGAGCTCATTGTGGGTGCAAAATAATAATTTAGTAATCGTTCGGAAAACGTTCTAAATTTTTTCCTGGTTTCTGAATTAACACAAAATTAACCATTAGCGGACGAAATTAGCATACAATTAGCATAAAATTATAGAACAATTTATTTCCTCTTATAACAAAGTGTGGGTGCCAACTTCACAGAGGCGTAAGAATTGAAATTTATTAAAATTAAACTAAAATTTCCAAGGCATGTATTTCAGGATCTAAAGAAGGGAAAAAAAGTAGATTTTTTATTTTAAATATATGAACAATGGGAAAAAAAGTGAGTTCACGTATGTAATATATTACTTAAAAATTGATAGATTTCTTCTAGGTTTGAGTTATTGAAGATATTGTAATTGAATCACCACGGTATTTCTTTCAAAATAGCATGGTGTAAATGTACGTCCGCAATTGGCATTTACTTCATGACGCACTGGAGAACTGGAGATTTCTACTAGTAGTCCTTTCTCCCGAGAAGGAACCCTATTGTTGAAGTGATAATAATAATAAATTTATTGTCAAAAAACAGTACAAACTGCGTATGACCACGTGGAGGAAAAAAAAAAACTAATTTACTCTCCGGAAGCAAGCAAGGGACCATCCCATATGTGTCTCTCAATTCGTTCCGTCTGCTGCCAATCTTCTTAAACAATGTCTGCCATGGGGAAGCAATTTTCCTCATGTGATTTCATAAAAATAGAACATACTTTGTTCAAAATAGATACTGAAACCCTAATAGTCCGCTTCATCGACTTTAAAAAGGAAATAAATCAGAGAAAAGTATTCGAACATATAATATGTTCAAGACGCTAAAAAAGTCAATTTAAAAGACTCTTCCAGATTCAAATAAAATAGTCATCATACTTTTCTGAATTTGGTTATTTCCTTTGAGAAAGAATGTCAATGTCGAATCAAAGTGAAGGGTTCCTATTCCGAAGAACTCAAATCAGAAGAGAAATACATTTATTTGCGAATAAAAATATTTGAATGGTGAATTAAATGATTTTATGAAACGTCCAATGAATGAAACCGAAGAATGTTGTATAAGATAGTCACACGTGTTTTGATTGAGGGTGTAGAGGAATGGGAGTGCGTGGAAGAGCCGCTCCCATGCTGCTTTGGTCGTGAAACCCGCGCACACCTTTATTAGAGATAATACAGCAATTGTGCGTTTCAAGTTATAGGAAGACTCCCAGACCGCCGCTACTGATAGGGAGAGCTGGCTACTCTATATTTGCTGCACCGACATGGCGTGTTATGAGTGGTAAGACTCAGAACACAACGTTGAATGAGTGAAAACCAATTCGTAGGATACCATTAATAAGGGAGGTACACAACACATATGTTCAATTTACAAAAACAACTTATTAACAAAATAATCTTGGCGACATTCTCAGGGCCTTACCACTACATAAACAGAGTTAACTTAGTGGATTAACAAGAAGGATAGATTCAAAATCTGAGCTATCTTGGATGCGCATGTTCTCTGTATGACATCGAGAGACTTAACACATACACACACACAAAATGAATAATAATGAAATTGATAACTAAGAATTACAAGCTCAGAATTACTTATTTCCAAACGTATTGAAACCAAAATTTAAGTTGGCGACTTCCCTAGATTACGTTACTGTGCAAGTTTTTTAAGTGTTCTTACAACACATTGTTCACATACGAAGTTTTGACGTGCCCAAAATAGAAGAGAATTTCAAATTATAATTTGCTGAAACTTGTAGAGATGTCTTCTTCTTAAAAGAAGGATGAATTTTACAGTAGTTGTTTTCCATTTCTTCTTCTTATGATGCTTGTTGCCCAAGGGAGAATCCCAAAGATGTAGGCAGATTACTTATATAGTTGTTAGTTGACTAAATAGAGATTAAAATATTTTAGTACATACATTAAAATATCGTTGATTTGTCCACGGGTCACTCGTGGTGCACTGTGTCGTTGGCCGACCCGACACAAGTCCTGGTTGTGATCCCCTGATGAGTAAGTGTGGCTGATGAGCAACGGTGGAGCAGAGTTTACATATAGACTTATAAGCCTTGAGGCGGTCACTCCTCATTGGCTTATTTTCTGAAGCGTCTTGGTTCGCTCACTTCTCCGTGGCGTGCGCGCTTTACTCTTTGGACACGTAGTAATTCTTTGACCCCTTCGGTTGACCAACCTTTCTCTTGATCAGTTTGCTGACCGCATCCGCACTCGCGACACGCTCCTTACTGAGCTCGCTCGTAACATGGCGAGTCCTCACATTTCCAAATGAAGCACTACATCCCCCGTTTTAACACATTCCCGCCATTGAAGGTGACTTCGACACCGAGTAGTGTAGTGCATGGGAAAGTTTTTGGGGCATAAATGATGTAAATACATAGTTTTGTATTGCCCGTTCGGTTAGTTAACATTTTATCGTGAACTGTGAAGCTATACCACAAAATCTCCTGTACTAGTAGAAGATACGGATAACATGTCTCGACATGCAGCACCTGTAGTCTGTCAGCATTTATCCCATCAAAATTCCACCGTCAACGCCATTTAAAGTAATTATGCTGACACAGAATTAAATATTTTAAACTTACGAAATTTGTATCAGTCGATGCAAACATATTCTAAATGGGATTTATTTACATTCACAACAAAAAGAAAAATTCAATTATTTATTATATTGGCGGGGCTGAGGACCCATGTAACACTAAATAAGCCATTATTGCCGTGGGTTGTGCATACTGTGCCCTGGAATTTACTCTTAACGAATTTCTAGTAACCTAACGAGTCATTCAGGACTAAATGGTTATTGGATAAATAAATTAAATATGCAACATATCGATGAAATGATATATGCTGATATCTATAGAAGCTTTTAAACACGATTAACTGACAATTTAAATAACACATACTGTTCAATCTTTGGGTGAAATAACTAAATAAACATTCATCTTCAATTATTTATTTAATTATATTATATAATTGACGTTAATTGTAGTAGAATTTGGATGAAATACATTGTTTGTCAGGAAAAGAGAAGACATTTCCGAAAACAAATTACTTTCCGAATCTTATACATTGATGAAATTTTGTCGAATTGAAGTAAAAACCGATACTTTTTTAAATATTTTGTACAGACGTCCCCAGATATATTTTCCATTCATTTTATTTCACTAACAATAAATCAACTACAGTGAAACTTCTCTACAACGAACATTCATAGGACCTTAATATATGTTCGTAATTGAGAAGTGTTCGTTCTTTGGAAAGTTAAGGTCAATATGCAGTAAAATGACGGGGAGTGAAAAAGTATCCACTATAGAGAATTGTTCGCTATTGAGAAGTGTCCGTTAATGATAGTTACTGTACTACATTAAGAGTACCACCCAGTTTAATAAATGTTCAAATAGGTGGTTTTCCCGAATACTACAGGCACTCCGTTGTCACCGGACATTTAAAAAAAATGTTTAAATCTTTGTTCGCGGCTTTCGTCCTGTTCGCCATTGCCAACTACGTCATACATGTACAAGATAATGGCAGGTCACGTTGCTTATGAACGGACACAAGTAATTTACAGTTTAAATTACTTCCCTCATCAACAACTTTTTGTTGCAAATTAGAATGTCGTTAGTAGTTACTGTTACTCACAAAACTGACATACAACGCAATTTAAATGTAATCAAAGAAGATAATTGACTAGTGAATGATTTCTCTGACTTTACTCAGCAGAACTACGAAAGTGTTCGCGGTTTGTATTCGCTTGGTCGAGTAGAGCGGTCTTCCACAGTGAATCCGACAAGAGGTTGAGACGTAGTACAGCGCCCGGATGAGTAGAGCGATCAGTTGCATTACTGCTGCCGACACACGAGTTTCACGTTGCACAATCAGCTATGATTGAATATTAGAAACCTTTACGCACACAACCCTACAGTATATCACTGATAACGAAATACAAACGAAGGCATAGCTGTAAACCTAATGTATTACCTCCGAAGAACAGTTAAATAACTGACAAATATCCGTAGAGCTCCCCTCGTTTGGAAACTCACGGGACCCAACAAAGTATTTTTTCTTTCCAATCTGTAATTCCAGTATTCATACATTAATTCACGTACTTTGGAGTTTCTAAATTACTGAATAGAAGCATTCAGTGAGTTGAAGGAATTGGACCAGAAACCACTACGGAACATCTCTTGAATGGATCAAAAGAAAGAGAACAATCAAGGAGGCTGGGAAGATTAGAGAAAATATTATGAAGGGTGTGAAATAGAAGATCACGAGAGTGGCCAACAATGTAGAGACAGAAGAATAGAAGAAATCAAACCAAAAGATAGAAGATAAGGACCGAAAGTTCGTTGAAGGGAAGGAAAGCGAAGAAAAAGCAGAGGAGGGGACTGTCGCCAAGCACACGCCAGCTTGCCAGGCAGCCAGGCAGCCAACTCGCCGCCGCCGCCGATCGCATGGTCGATACGTAGACGCACTGTTCATCTATAAACTATCGAGGGCGCCTGCAGCCGCGTGCCCGCACCCTGTTCGCCCTTGCATAATAGATGACCCCAGCTCCCCACTACGCCGACGCTCGTCGACAGCGCTCCATGAGTCGGGTGTGTAGGTTTGGGTGGTGATCGCGCCGGAGACCGGCTCCCCGCCTCCCGACCCCTGCTTCCCCGCTGAAGAATGGGCAAAGCGCTCTCAAGGTTCTGGACCCATTGCGGTAGCGGCGGATGCCACCTTCTCGATTCTACTGTTGAGAATATTCCGCTCCAGCGAATCAGCTCCTACAGTAATTCAACTAAAGCCACTGATCATACTTTTGTTCTATGATATGGTTGGAAGACTTGTAACCATTCCAATCAGTCTTACTTTTTTACTTCTTTCAGTTTGTACCTAACACAGCAAATAATTCAGTTTAAGGGAAAAAAATGTCAAATATTGATTAATGGTGTTTTCATTTCATAATGAAAAATATTTTCCATTTGCCAAAAGATCGTAAACGAAGGGATCATATTTATTTCCACCATTTCCATTATTTATCGATTTCAGATAATATAATAAAATAGTCTTAGAATGATTCTAACATTGTACAATAAAATAAATTGTTTGAAAAAATAGACGTCTGAACGAGAGAGGATGGGATCATATCAGCAAGAATTAGTAAGGGAAAGAACGTTATTACAAGAGTTTATAATATTCTTTTAAAAAAACTTTTGTCTGTACTTAAACGAAACGCAATTTAAAATTTACTATAATTTTTGAATATCTAAAACACGTATTTTTGAAAATAATTACATAATGACAAAATATAAAAATGTTTTACATAATTGTACATTATTGCAACTTACCCCACTACGGAGTATGTTTTTACACTAGATGATGTGGCTATTACATAAAATATTTAAACCAATAAAAATAAATATATGTTTATGTTTTTACAATGTTGTTATATAATTTGTACAAAAATGAGTTCATGATATTCTAATTTCAAAAATGCATTTAATCGCAAAAAGTTATTCTCATGAGCTATCATCACAATCATTGTCTGAATAATTTTAACAAATAAATAATTTATGAAACTTTGCGCAATGGTCATGAGCCCACTCGGTACAACGCAGCCATTTTGTAACTGGCCTGGATCTTCAATACCTTTTAGCATACTTCACACAGTAAAGTGTTTTGTTTTTGTTTGCAGTGAGTGATATTTTTATCTCCACCGATTGTCATTTATCGGCTTTGACCATTAAACATTTTTTACCGTTAAAATGGCATTATCATTAGTTTGCGCTTTCGCAGGGGACTTACATCTAGTAAGTACGTGTTCGGCAAACACGGGGCCCCGATCTGAGTCTGGCATTACTTCAACTTACTTGCGCTAGGCTCCTTCCTTTCTCTTTTCTGACCTCCCTTGGTCACCTCTTGTTCTTTTCGATCCCGACGCTATTTGGGCTAGGGAATCTTTCATTTTCCGCATTTTTTGTAAGATATATGTTTTACGGTATGTTTTAATATATTGTAGTTCAGGAGGGTTTTTGGTGAGTGTGATTGGGTCATTTGGCGGGTCCCGCACGCGGGGAATGTCGTGTTGGTTCTCCTTAGTGCGTGGCTGCATTTTCCCTACCTGTACAGAATTTTAGGGTTCTAATGACCTCGATGTCGACGAGCCGTAAAGCCCCACAAAAATGTTTGCACTTTCAGATCATTAATTTAACTTATGCGCAGTATTTCCAAAAAGTTACTTTTAAATAAATAAAATTAAAAATTATTTTTTATTTGACTATTAAAATAATCGAATTATAAGACGAAATTGAATTTACTCTGTAACAACTATCCCCACCAGAGCTGTATTATCTCGCCCCATGTTACGCAAACTCATATCTTGTCACGCGTGAATGGAATAATTTAGTTTTATAGAACTTTTATATAAGTTATGACTACCCGGATAACCAGGTTTCCACATGGTCCTGAAGTTACACAAATATCACCAAAGGTTCCGTCACACAATACAAAACACAATTTAAAAGAAAAATTACTCTCAGTCTCACAAACAACGTTACATCAAGCATTTGCTCTGCTACCGACTGCAACCACTGCAGTCATCAGCAAGGATGCCACACAAATGACTACTACCTTATATAGAAAGAAAAGTGATTTTATGCCTGAGGTCAATTTTAAATTCGAATGTAACAAGTTTTCCCGTATAACAAATGTCCACGGTCTCCCCTACTTAGCAGTGTCTATTTTCTTTATATTATTTTACACCTATTTTATATTTTATATTTTATATTTTATATTTGTGTAACATAATTTGTTATTGCTGTTTGTCATTTTTAATTTACTGAACATGTTTTAAATATGTACTTTAATAAGTAGTTGTAGTGTGTAGAAGAATCTAGTTTACTTGAAATTTTTCTTTATGTGAAAGATTAAAGAATATGTATTTGTTTAAGAAATAGTATTTTTAAAGTGGAATTAAAAATTCGAATGACAGGAAGTAGGCAAACTACGAAATTCAATTTGTTACTTATCAAGAGATGTCAGACCAAATTTGCTGTCTTGCTGTTATTATTACATCTACTTTTACTACCAATTTCCACTTCCACTTATTTTCGAAGTGTAGTAAGCCCGTTTTGAAAATTATGCCGACGCTGCTACGTTCATGACGTTTTTCTTTGTTTCTGCTCTTCACATAATTACAAGTGAAATGAGTTTCATTTCTGATTTATATCAATTTAGTTTTATTTCCTTTAGAAGTTTTACTTGTAATTAGGTGCCGTCTCTTATAAACCACAAGAAAAATATAAAATTTCGAATATATTGAGATATGTTTTGATTTTTGAAAAAATATTCATTCTAAGTGAAGACTTTTAAATTTTAATAAATTACTTTAAATTCTCTCATTCTAGCATTCACTGACATTCATTTCATTAAATAACAATTTCACTCTTGAGGTTTCAATTCAAATTATATTTACATGTTAATTTATTCCAATAATCATTGCAAATTCATGTACATCCATTTAAATGATTTACTAAACAAATTTGTTCCATGTGGATTATCATATGCGCCTGGTCTTTGACACAATTCATCATTTGATCATAAAAATTTGTTTCTGGCTTACGTAATACACTCCTTTTCTAGTGAAACTTTTTTAGCCACGAATTTTCTATTTATTCGAAGAAAACAAATCTTCGTTGAATTATAGATCGTAATGACGTATACTAGAAGGTCCCGTTAAAGTGAATACTGAGCCATTTGCTGCGACGGGTAGAGACTTGACAGTTTATTTCCCAACAGGGAATGCGAGGACAGTGTATCGCGATGAAAGATATCAGGAGGATTAGTTTAATAATCTGTTTCTTGGAAAAGATGCTAGAAAATCGCTAATGTTCTGTAAATTCATATATTTAAAAAATCCGTCAGTTAATGAGGAACTAAAAATGAAGTCATACACTACACATATTTCCCCATGTACATTTTTATCAAGTCCGACATGAGCCATTTCTCCTGCTGAAGAAAAACAACTATTATCTTACCATTAGTCACAAAAAGAAAAGGAAAATTAGGTTGAAATTACTCATTACTTTCCCTGCCTCACTTCCGGATATTTTCCCAATCCAAAATCATTACAAACACCACATCCCCAAAATGATAAACACAAAAATCACAATGTGGAGGTTGAACTAACTCGAGGATATAGATAAATTATAGGGTATTTTTCTATCAGTATAATGATAATTTTGTATCATTGAATATTATGCTATTTCAATTTTTCTGTTCTTGCATATTATACAATTTCATTCACAGTATTTTACTAGGATAATGTTTTATTTACGTACAAACCAGATGGATGCCAATATCCTGGCCAAATTCTACAACTCTTAACGTCCATTATAAATTCAAAATAAATAAATAATTTTGAACTTACAACCGTATGATGGACGAATACCTTATATTTTGTCCTATTACCTATCATAAGGTCGTAAGTCTTAAATTATTTATCTTGGCCGAATCACTGAGTGGTAAAATATAGTAAATTGTCTATAAAAACCGTTAAATTTCATGACTTAGTAGAGTTATTCACTTCTATCATTATTATCTATTGTTATACAAAAAGTTATTTAACTACAAACAAGAAAGATGTGCTCATGAAATTAAAAGTTGAAAAACAATAAATACATGATCAGAATAATAGAAAAAATGAAGAAAGAAAGGAAGGGAGGGACGAAAGAAAGAGAGAAAAAAAGAATAAAATAATATTGTGTAAAATAGAAAAGAACTTCGCATAATTTTGAAGAAAAATCCAATAAATGTTGTGATATGAGACACAATTTTTATTTTATCTCACAGTATTTTATTATTTTCTACTTTTAACTTCCTTTGTTTTCGTAATATCTCTTTATGTATATTTTTTACAGAGGCGAGATGCTCGGATATATTTCGATTCCTTGCATCAGTTCCATCGAACTCCCGACATCAAAGTTCTCATTTCAATAATACCCCACTATCATGGACAACATTTCAATAACATTGATTTTCACCGTGTTTGGAGCTATTTGCTTCAAGTCTTCAAGATCAATAGATGATATTGAAAATTCGGATTAATACGGGAGTCATTTCTTAAACATGAGGTATTTTGATGAACAGGGAAATAAATTTTAAAGTCCTATTTTTGAAAAACATTTTTTTAACTAACCCCCTCCTTACAATCGTGAATATCTACTTCTCAAAACAGCATCGATTTAGTTGTTTCAAAAAATGTCATACAACCTATTTAATAATTACTGTCACCATACACCCTAAAAACTATATTGCCATATATTGATACATGGTAGTAAATGCGCAGAAATGTTGAATGTAAAGGAAATATTCGAAAAAACATATCTTTTTTGAAAATAACGAGTTTTATTTTAACACTTTCACATCTCCATACTGACTAATCCATACGTATATATGTTCATTTTTGGATTTAGACAATCATTTATGAATATATTCCAACAAATATTTGCACATATATATGAGTGTACATTCATGTATACAGCTAAAAACGCTTAAAAAATGCACGTTTTTTTTTCTTTGTGTGTATGAGTGTGAATAACTATATACATACAAACATTTACATCCAAATACATGTACAAACATTTACATCCAAATACATGTACAAACACTTACATACCAATATTTAGTGCTTTTTACTGCACAAATATTGGTCAAAATTAAAAAGAAAATTATTTTCGCAAAAATATCTTAAACGAAAAATTGCCAAAAAAGGTTTCAACTTTCATATCTCGGTTTCTGTGCGTCTAACGAAAAAATACTGATGACTGAATTTCTTGAAAATTTTGTCATCTACAACTTGTACCTTGTAACGTTTTTTTATATATTGCTTAGTTTTTGAGATATTTACAAAAAACCATTTTGCGGTCCCTTTTGGACCCCCAAGGGGACCCACCGATTAGAGTGTCCGATTTTCTTTCCCCATTAAAGTGACCCCGAAACCTAACTTTCTGCCAAGTTTCGTGTCTGGAGGATTTTTGTCCAGTTAAAATCTTTATTTAATGTGTAACGTCAATAGAAAATGGAAATACATACTCCTATGAAATCCGTCGTATAATGTGTTCATAAATGTAATAGTGTACCGATTGATTTTGCGTATTTTGTCTGAACTGAATATATCATCTGAAATATCCTTCCACCGATTGTTATTAGCACTGAACCCTGCTACCTTTAAAATTGAAAGACTTTACATGTACGTGCAGTTTTCCGAAAAATCGCAGTGCACAAGAGCCTGAGACTCACGAAGTCTCTACCATTAGAAAACAATGTTCATTCACAGATTCATGAAAAAAATCAAACATCAGTGACAATGTTCCTACTTCAGTAAATAAAGAAACTATATCACTAAATAGACTACTAATATACCCTTAGTGTAATGTTTTAAAATATGATGGACGCATATTTTAATTCGGTCATTGGGTTTTATATACCTTGGAACATAAAACAACGAAATTTGAGGAGAGGTTAAACATTTTTGCTATATCGATTCCAAAAGATTGTCATTGGAAATAAAACAACAGTCATGAATAAAAGCTCAATTCCCCCCAAAAAATCTCGTTTCAGCAGAATAACGATCACCCTGAAATTGTTATTGTCTGGGTAGTGATAATTTTTTCATTTGGTATTGCAATAGGTTTTTGAAGAAAATTATTTGCTAATAAAACTACATTGGATACTAAGAAAAAGTTACTCGCCTAGAAATTTACAGTCGTAGCGACGTCGTTGCATCGTCATTAAAGTCGCGCTGACGTCGAAAACGACGTCATGACGATGTTGCCACAGGAGACTTAAGTATCCAACTACAGAGAACGACATCTTTACGACTTTGTCAGACAACTATTTTCAAAGTCGTGAAAAACGCATTTGACGACGTCGGGTAACGACGCCTTGACGTCGCCAACCTTCGCAATAAATTCTTTTTTTCAGTTTCACTCAACTTCTTTTCGACGTCGTCAACTCATCTGCATGCTTTCTTCTCGGCATGTCTTTCTTGACGATGTTGAAATATCATTTTAATTACAACATTTTTGGGAAATTATCTATCGTCTTAATTTATTTAATCATTTTCCATAGACCCACGCTACGTCTTGAACGTTCTCCTTCAACGTCTGTCTTTAATCATCCGACAGTGGCGGGAAATGAACCAGGGAAATGTGCTACAGCAGCATGTCGATGAAAGCTAAATATATTCTCGTCTTGTTTCGCTGTGATAATATTGGTACCATGCATAGTAAACACGTAAAATAGTAATCCTTCCCAAAATCTTGAAAAAGGGTACTTGAAGTACCAAGAAAATGTTCTTATGTAACCAAACTTATCTCTTTTTTGAATATATTTGAAATTTATTCTTATTATAGTCATTGAAAATAACAATACTGAGTAACATTAACCAACATAAATTTAAAGTATCGTCAGGGTAGAGCTGGTCGGGTATCAAGACAACGTATTACATTTTCACCGTCCCCATCTCTTGATTACTTCGTCGTCTCGATATCAAGTTTGGGGCAATGCGACGTCGGGACAACCTCATTTTTTCGACCTCGATCCTCGACCCGATATCGTCGTCGAGACAACGTAGTTCATTTTCGACATCTCAACAACATATAACTACGTCGTCTTGACATCGTTTCGGGTGATACGACGCCGGGACGGTGGCGTCGATCTCCGACTCGATATCGTAGTCGAAACAACATACTTTATTTTCGTCGTCGATCTTCGACGTCGCGACTACATCGTGACGATCGTAAAGTCGACTCAACGTCGGTGATTTCTGCATGGGTATCTCCAGTCCCACGCTCGCATGCATCATAGCATCCCCCAATTTCTGACATAGGATACTGTAAACAATTAATACTAATTTTCAGTCTTTTATCCTATATATCAGTTATTTGGAAGATACAAACTGACTACCTGAAGCGCAAAGGACTGAGAACTCAAGGATTTTGTTGAAAACAGTTGTTTCTTTGACATTGAAGGTTTTCAGCTATTTCTGTATAGAAACATGCAATCGTTTGGTACCAAATAACATTGAAGAAAAATGTAAACTTACCTTCTTTTAGTGTGTGTCTGGTGGCAAAAGACCGAGAAAACGACGTATTGCATTGACATCATCACAAACATTTGGTGCATTGGAAGAGACTGGGGGTTTGTTCAACAAACACTGAATTTTAGACTTCTTTACTGGTGATGCCTTTACTTTGCCAAGTAGGAATCCAAGTACGTTCGTGGCGCAAACTATTAAATTTGGTAAACGACTGAGGCAAACATTTGAAGTCACACACAAAATGTCCTGCACATTTCCTATTTTCGTGAATTACATTAATACTTCCTTTACAATGAATTAAAATGTTGTTGACGCAAAATAACCTAGTAATCACTGTTTTTTTGACCGGACGTACGGTTTTCAGATAGCCATTAAAGTGTGTAGCTGAGTGTAGAGACATAGCAAAGGACTAGAGAAATGCATGTTGAAGAATTGAAAAGAAACTTCTGATAACATAATAACAAGAAAAAATGAGTATGTAGTACATGACAGGTAGAGTTTGTTATAACTTTTTTTGAATTTTTAGTTTAAAGACATAATGCCCCATTTTTGTCGAATGATTCATGTAGGAAATTAAATTTTATTTTTTAATCATATCAATGTCATATAAAATTGGATTGATTCCGTTAACCAAAAGACTATTATCTGAAAGAATTGCTCAACATTTCCCTTTATTTTTCTCCGAAGAAACACCACACTCCAATGACAGTATTTGAGAAGAGAGAAATTTTCCACTCGGGGTTAGAGAGAATAGATGTGATAATAATGCAGCCAGTTGGTTTCGTTCAATTTTCCTTCGTTATTTCTCCTTTAAGATTTGGATTCATCTCACCCCAAAACTTGTCTCCCTCGAATCGGTTGCTGTGCCACTGCGCGTCACAGCGCCTCCCTCCCTCTCCTTTACCGCGAAGAACAATGCGCGCAAGAGGGCAGACGACGTGCGAGTGAATGGTGAAAGGTCACGTCCCCTGTCGACACAAGAAGTCGATACCCGCCAACGATGGCGATTTATTTGTCTGTGAAAGAGAGCGTTTTGTTAGCGCGCCACTTTTCCGCTTTGCGTCGAGCAAAGGGTCGTTGCGAGCTCACGCTAACGCCGCCGCCGCCGCCGGTCAAAGAGCACCGGGGGAGGTGCTATTTGAAACAGAATTCCCGCGCATAGGTGTTGGAAGGGAAGTGGAAGGGAGGGAGTAGATCCGCCAGCGACTGCACCAGCAACCGCCTTCTCACCTTCCCAGCGATGGGCGCGCGTGGGCCGAATGCTTGATACAAACTTTTGAAACACGAGTTGCCGGAACACGCGTGGTAGCAGCAGCAGCAGCAGCAGCAGCAGCAGCAGCAGTTGCTGCAGCGGGAGATGCACGCTCGGAGAAGAGGAGTAACACAATACAGAAGGCTTTCGCATTAGCTCGGAAACAAAACGGCACACACAGTCCACAGCAAATGCCTTTCTTCCGCAGAGATGTTGTTGGTCCAGTAAAACGCTTTCAAGTAAATGTTTCGAGTGAAAATAAAACGAAAAGAAATTGCAGGATGAGTATTGCAACGCAAGTTCTATTCTACGAAGCGCATTTTACCCTCGAATTATTATCCCCTCTTTGCGTATGATTCCTCCAGTTGAACGGCATCCATGCACCCAGCAGAAAGTAACGAACGCACTTACTTGCCGCTTTTCGATTTAATAAGAAAATATATCAGAAAAAAAACAACAATACTAACCAAGTCAGATGGACACCAATAAATAAGATTAAGTGTGCAGAGAAGAAAATTAATTATCCGTTCGCAAAGACTATTGTGTTGTAGTTAACATTTTTTGGTCCCAGAAGCACAACATACATGATACTTTAAAAAAAATACAAGTCAATGAATATAGAAAAATAGTTGTACATGATCTCCACACATTTTTGAAGCAAACTGTCTAGATATCCCCACTACACACCATCATACCAGATCAAGGGTCGTTGACAAATGAGAATGCGAGTAGAATATTAACAAATTAAACAATACCAACATAATATATGTTAAAATATTTCTCTGTAGGCAATGCAGGCTTCTGTGAGAAAGACATTGTTACCTACTGGTGAGAACACATAAGTGGTATTTTCTCATTGCGTTAGTAGAGGATGCAAATACTGAAATGTTCTTTGAGCACGTGAAAGTTCATTCAAGTGTATGAGATGTTGCTTTTCCGGAATATTAAGACGAGAAGAAGAGATGCAGCAAAGGTGGAGATTTTCAATCACATGATGGAAGCGTTGTAGGAGAAAAAATAGAGAAATTGATACAAAAATTAACTAATTTATCTTGAAGTAAATATTTAGGAACCTTTAATATTTTAAGAATTCTGAACTATCGAACCCAGATTTTTTTTTACCGATGAGAAAATTTATGGACGAAATAATTTTTTAAATAATTTTGGCATGTCTACCGAGACGAACACGGGTGGGGTACTTACTTCTGTGACTAACTCTGAGAAAGAACCGAAAAGTAGATGACAATATTCCGCCCAAATGAGAGAACGCGACGATTATTATAATGGAAAAATGCGATAAGTTGTGGCGATTTGACACTTGTTTGTTACTAGTTCTACACTAGCTCTAGCGTAACAATTACGCTGTTTCAGTAATTGATATTTGAACATTTTCTAGATTATGTTGCTTGGGAAACAGCTAATCCCATTTACAATAAACTACCTCACCTGGAGCGTGGCAGGGATGAAACTCCCATTTGATGGCATGATTATATGCTCGTATTTGTAAGTATTCGTTCCTTAAATGATAATCGATACATCGCGTTACATTCGAGCCATCTCCTCTGTAAAGTCAGCCAGAAGAAGCATATCATGACAATGAGCAGGAAAAACTAATATGAATATCTTCTGCTTGAAAAATATATACGCGGAAAATTTTTATAATGCAGCACTGTCTACAATTATGTGAAATCTCAGTACTTGAAAATTACTTACTTGCCTCGTAGTTTAAATACACTTTCGATAGTAAACACAGCAATTTGTAATATAATACCAGAATGAAAAGCAAAACAAACCTATCTTCGTCGTCGTAAGTTATTTTGCAATCATTCTTGCATGAAGAAAGAAATCGAAAATTTTCGAACATATGGGCGGGTGCAAGGTAAATTTACCGCATTAGAGGAGGACGTTTCATTCCCTCGTGCCCAGGGGTGGGAGTGGGAGAAGGATATCAAGCAGCCCACGCGGAGGGGGACAGGGAGAGGAGGACAGAGGATTCGACAGAGTGTCGATTGCTGGAGCATCGCAAACGATCCACACTGTGGACTCCCATTTGTTAGAGTCAAGGCTGTGTGGCACGAAGAGCAGAGACTTGGGATTCACAACTGAGGATTGCTGCGGAGAGGAAGCCATTGGGAGTGGGTGGGACATGGTGTTGAGGAAGTGTTGAGGTCGGACTTGTTAAGGATAAACCAAGAGTGATCTGACCTAACCTGTCTCAGAGGACCGTAGTCTGTAGCAATACAGGCAACAGAGAAACTGAAAAATATTTTGCTGTTGGTGCATTTTCAGACATCATCGTTCCTATCTAGATGTCAATTCGGTTTCCTAAATAAAGGTTACAGCAAAAATTCCTCGGAATGCGTTTGTTCTATTACGAGTGAAAACATTCTTTTTTCTTTTTCCACACTAGAAGTGGAGTCTTCTTCTCAAAATAAAACATATGCAGTAATTTAAGGTGATGTAAGTTTCAGAATTTACACATAGACTTATTTCGAAACTGGTATCATCTGATTTCGGAAAGTTCTAAAACGCAATACCTGAATGATTACCTTACTTTTACTCTGCTGACGAGAAAGCAAATATCACCGAAACGGAGAATAAGATGTTTTGTGCTAAGTCGCACCCGAATCTGTCAATTGTTGGATGTGCAAGAATGGCGAGGACCAGGGAAGCTATCGAGAGAGCGGGAAAGAGACACGGATTCCACCAGGTTCCCAACTCAGCGCGCGAACAATGTGCGAGGTGCACACGTTCGAATTTTCTGTCCCGTAGCGTCGTCGCTCCAGCACCATTGACGACCCACGTCTCTCGCGTCCATGCAAATGGCAAATCCCTCCGGGAAGTACACTACCTGCTCATCAAAATGTTTTCATACTCCGCTCCATGTACTTTTCAGGTTGTGTGTCCGTCCGCGTTTATTCAAAATACGTCGAATATCAATTCCAAATAGCTGTAGACTGCTTGTATGAAATTTCACTCGCGACATGACAGCACATACAACATGCGGGATAACACAAAAATAATGTAAAATGGCAGTAACAACTCGCGACGTGAAGGAGTGAGATAAAGAAAGCGGACAGCAGAGGCTTATCGAAGCTTTGGAGTGGTGGAAACGGAGGGGTTCGGAGACAAAGAGAGAAAAGGGGGCGATCGCTTGAGAGAAGACACAGAAGAAGCGGCCGTTCTCGACTTACAAAGAGGATGCATTGAGCGCTAAGACGAAAGAAAGGAAAACGTAGACTTAAGAGTAGAAAGAAGGGGCAATAATCGAAGGAAGGAGAGGGAATCCGAAAATAGGAAGAGAAAGAGGCAAAGAGGGGACAGTTTCTGAGCTAAGTGGACTATTTCGTTCGGGTGCAAGATGCAGGTATTCGTCGAAGAATCATCATATTTTGCTGGTACTCTGTAATACAACCTTCGAATAATAATCGGAATAGTCTGGGAAATATGGTATTGAATACGACCCGAGTTTTCAAATAACACGTAAGCGGTTAAGACAACTTCAAAAGAAGAATAATTTAAAAATAAATCCCACCCAAACGCTTCCCTCATAAATCTCAATTTATCGAAAACCAATCTCCGTATATATGTGAACCCCTCTTTTTCGAAATATTGATGCAAGACACCAAATAAAACTTCGAAATTCTGGCAACAGTCATGTAACTTAAAATCTATAAAACGTTGTGCGTGATTGAATTACCCGGTCATAAGTACATGCATCAAAAATGTATAACTTAATTAATACAAAACAAGAAATACGCAAGGAAAAACCAATAAAAAATAAAAACACCGAAACCAAACTGTTACTATCACGTGGTCAAGAATTTCCATTAATTATCTGACTTCAACTCCATTTCTTCAAAGGAAGTTCTTCTAGAGCCAAGTTTCAAAGAACTGAGGAAATCTTGGAACGTTTTTGGATGAAAACAAAACTTGCTTGTGTGAGAGAAAAATAAACACTAGTTTCCCGGAACGGATTTCTGAAGAATGAAAGCACAATAAAAAGTTACATTTTATACTTCTTGTTAGCTTGTATTGTACAATAAGTGGGAGAAGATAAAAGTCTCATAGCGCATGGCAAAGAACTATTTGAGAACGCTTTTGGCAATTAGATGAATGATATATGCTAGGTGTTGTGTTTAAAAACCCAAAAGATATAGTATTTCCTGGTCTTCACGAGGTGGAATCCTTGCGGTCTGAATACGGCGCCCACTTGCGAGGCGTTTACAGTGGAAATCTAGTACGCACGAAAGGACAAAGAAGCGGGAAGGACGAGGAAACCGATGGCTGTGGGGTTGGAGGTGGTGCGAGGAAGCGAGGAGGGGGAGGGGAGGCTGCAGACGGCGAGAGCATCCCCTTTATCCCTGGAACGGCGCTGGGGATTCGGCGCACCCGTAGATTGAATGTTTTAGCCCACTTCCAGCGGCTGGAAGCGGGAACGAGCAAAGCGGCTGGATTACTGCCTCAAGGAGAATGTTTAATGCAGGATGGCGAGGCCACTACTTCGCAAAAATAAAGACAATGGCACGAAAGCGTTTCAAACTGAAAGAAGAATTCGTGCACGAATCATAAATCAATTTCGTAATCTTCCCTTAGTACAATACAATATTTAAATTACTTTTCCCAATTGATCTACATTTTTAGTTATTGATTGATGGAAATTGTTATACGCAAATAGCCAAGTCCCTTGGAGGTCATCTGTCACAGCTGAGATACTGTAACAACTTCATGAACAAATCGTTTGTGTTCTAATATCTTTAAAAATATTATACTCAAGTGAAAACTATTGACAATGTCAATCATTGTATTATAAATCATATATCCTACATTATTTATCAAGTTCCTCAAGAAAAAAAAAGTTTGTCAATTCGTATTTATTTCTGATTGTGGTTCGTACATCTCTGGAATGTGCATTCCAGTGCGTAAAATATTTCTTCAGCGTGGACTTGGACATTTCTCCCTAGATCACCATTCCAAGTTTCAGTTTCTATTCCTACAAAGCATGAACATCAATCGAACAGAGGCAACGAAAATACAACCACATAAGGAAACTGCATTTGGGTAACCAATCTCTCCCCTCCTACGCGCCCTGTATCCAAGCTGTGACGCCAGTACCCACACCACCACAGTCGAAGTCGTTTAACATCGCACCAACTGTGCGATATACGAATCTATAGCGCAAAAGCATGCTCCGCGTACCCGTCGCAAAAGGCACATTGGAAACAAATGGCTGTGAGCAGACGCTTTCGAATGCAAGGATTCACGCGAGAGAAACGGTTCAGGTGGCAGAACGTGGTATTTTTCCTGGAATGCTGGAAATTACAATTCATTGCGCCTAATTCATTGTTAAGCCGTCGTTCGTCTCTGAATAGTAAATTAAATTCGTCAATTTTACTATATCTACTCTCAATGTCACCAATCTTCTGTAGAAAGAGACAACTCACTTCGTTTCTCCGCGAAGGAGCTTTCTTCTCGTTAAAAATGCGAGCAAGAGCTTATTACAATTTCATTTCCTTTTTTGGACCGTATTGTTGCTCAATCTATTTTTATCTTTTTATTTTCCTCTTTTATTCGTGCTTCAAACATAGCCAATACATGTGTCTGTCACTATCTTGTGTCATGATAATTTCAGTTCTTGATTCATAAAGTGATACTGTCAACCACTTCATTTGTCATGAGTTTTTAATGCATTATTTTAATTGCATTGTTATAAAAATACCTCAAATTGTTCATTTGACTCTGTAAATTAGTAAACAATTATTGTATCTGACAAATCTTGCGCCATTTATTCTTCCAAAAATGTCGCTTTCCCAAAGTATGCGGTCTGAGTTTTCTTCTCTTTCCCTCATTTACTTACGTCCGTGGTCTCTGAAAACAGTAGGCTACCGATTACTTTTGAAATTTCCACGTCCCACTATGTTGCATTTTGGCCCAAATTGGTTAAAATCGATATTTGCAAGCTGCGGCCGTGAAATTGTTAAGTGGGAACTTGAAAGGTTCCTTAGAATTAAACTGTCAAATTTAAACTTTCCAAAAATTGAATTTGAAAAGAAAAATTCGTATTATGACAATGAATGCAAATTTGATCTCTCAAAACTTTTGATGCAAAATATCGCAATAAATTATGTGAAAATCAATTCTGAATCAAGTAAACACAGTGCGTGTGACGATCATAAATTGATACCAGTGAATTAAGAAAAATTGCATCGGAATATCATGTATGAAAATAATTAATCAGATATCTCGGATGGCTAGTTTCTGAGAAACTGACGTCTCCAACTATTTTTGTACCTTGTAGAGATTTTTGTATCATAAAACTGTTTTCATACATATTTTTGTCTGAATTTGATATTGTCGAAGCAGTTGATGGTACGCCAATACTAAAAGGTTTCTTTCGGATATTGAAATAAAGCTGGTCGGCAAAGTACACTTGAAAAAGTTATTTGCCGAATGTGAGATATAATGAAATACAAAGAAGCGTTGCACCCCAGATATTGCGAAACTATGCACTACTTGACACCAATATAATAATCTTTATACTTTGAGATAAATTTAGATTGGTATTCCACATTTTTATATGATTTGTATAATTAATAGAGTATTGTGTCACTACATAGCTTCCAAACTAATATACCGCTAAGAGCAATTGTAGAGTTGAACGTCAAGCAATGGATGTTACGCAGGAGCTCGCATCGATTCGCGTATTTCCACTGGCCATAGTTACGCATGAGAAAAAGGATGATTTAATCATGATTTACCGAAGGCTTAGATAAGACGAGGGAACGGGTCACAAGCATGAGAAACCTGAATGCACTGCTTCTCTTGATGAGCAGTTTCCTCACGTCCTCAGATCCACATGCTCAGGGTGAAGTTGGGAGACCGTGCAGCACGATCTTGAAAAAAATATTTCTGTAGGGTATCCCATTGTTTACTGACGGAGATTTGTTTATGATAATTATAATGCAAAAGAAATAATTACATGAAACTTTACTTCATGATATCTGAAACTATACATGTTTGATACATTCTACAAAATATTTTAGCATGTTGAAAACGAAACGTTATACAAACCTCTTGATACATTTCAAAACTTGAAATAAACCTTCATCATGCTTACAATTTTTGGTTAAATTTATTTTTGGCTAAATGGTATATGGTGATATTTGGTCACTATTATAGACATATAATCTAAATTTACTGTTGACGTTCATATTAATATAATATGTTGAAGTTGAACATGGAAAGGAAGTTTCACTTACTTGGGGCAACAATATCAATTTCCTATAAGGTCTTATGGTTCTGAATAAAAGCATTTCAGAAAATCTACGACTCAGGATTGTCGGGTATTAGTGACCACATCTCCCTCAGCGTAGAAGACTGTCGATTTTCTAGTTGATAGTTTTGGGTCACCGAGTGCATCTGTTGAATAATACGAGAGAAATTCAGATACGGGTGTTCACGGGAATACAACATGCTTGTCATGTTCATTTATATATCGCAAAATCCTGAATTCGGTTGGAGCGCGAATTCAATGGCAGATTTATTTAAACTCACAAATCCATAGAAGAATCATATACATCCATCCCATTGCCACCATTCAATCATTTCATCATTTTATTTCCCATCAATCCAAAATTCCACATATTTCAAATGTTTCTGCAGCATTGGTGTAAAACATCTATAGTTTCTCGGAAATTCAGTTTTAGTTTCACACGTAAATAAAACAACGTTTCTCTCACAGAATTTACGAGTACTTTATTATCATTAAGTTCTAAATCGAAAACTGCAAAGCACGATCAGAAGCATTTGAGATTAAGAAAAAAGCTTTTGTTGCACTCTAACCACGCTATCGTAATGACCACAAGTGCGAAGTCCTCGAATTCGGAAAGAGACAGCGATATTGAATTCCAAAGCTGAACGCAATAAAGAAAAACACTCTAAATATCTAGTTATTCTCCGACATCCACAAATATATACAGATAATTCCTGAAGATATAATCTGCACTACACCTGAAAAGCATTCTGTTCGACATTTCAATGATCCTAAAAGATCGATGTCAGCTCTCGGAGGAAAATGGTATCAACGATTTTCGAGAAGCGAGCGAAGCACGAAACGAACATCCAAAAGGAGACAGATAGCACCCGAGAAGCAATGAGAGTGGCACTGACAACAGAGCAAACCGCTAAAGAGACAGAGGCAGGCAGGGGCGAAGCGAGGGTCAACTCGCTCTCTTCTGCACGTCGCCGCGTGTCGGCGGCGACCACCCTCGCTCACTGGGAACACAAAAACACCCCTGTGGATCTCTTTGTGCGCGCCACACAGCGGGAAGGAGGAAGACGGCGCCCCGTCGAGTCTCGCGCACTTCCCCTGCTCACCTCGCAGCTATTTGTTCAGTTTATGTCTTGCGGCCGAAGACTGGCGTCGTGGAGGACCACTTCCCTCGAGGAGGACTCTATATGACTTGGAAGGATGCTGCATCGCCAGGAGGATACTGGGTCCGTTAAGTAAAGTACTACTCTGGCATTAGTCCCAGTATGTACACAGAAGAAGTACGAAAGTGTTTGGTTTTGATCCGGTTACCAAGAGGAAGGGAACCAGAGATCCAGCATACATGAGGATATGGGAACTGCAAATTCAGGTTACATAAGAAATCGTTCCTCACATATATTTGGATGATCACACAATTATCACTTCACATCCACGTACAGATTTGTCTTCAGGTT
This sequence comes from Laupala kohalensis, assembly GCA_002313205.1. Lineage (NCBI taxonomy): Eukaryota > Metazoa > Arthropoda > Insecta > Orthoptera > Trigonidiidae > Laupala > Laupala kohalensis. The sequence goes on from NNCF01127668.1 coordinate 2,509,438, forward strand.
TTCTTTTCATCCTGCTGAGATGAAGTGCTAGGGTAAAAAGCGAGGTTTATGTTCTATACCTGTGGCGCGGTTTGGGCTATCGATTTTCCTTCCAATTAACCAAAGATTCCGAGGATGTGAATTGGAAATGACGTATGTTCGGAAAGATACTTACCTCAAGAGAAGGGCTGGTGTGGAAACCCTAAATGAAAAATATTTCAGAGCGCTCGAGAATTCTCCCACTTTGACAAAGGTAAGGAGTGATGAAAGTATCACAAGTTTGAACAGATAGTTACCGATCACTCTCGTTACATTTCTCCGAGTCTCTTCAGCGAATGTGTGAGAAGTGTTCCTAAAAATGATTAATTAAAGACCGTGCAATTTCCCTTTCACCTTTCTCACGCATTTGTTTTCAGCTGCTAGCTACAATTTTGGTATAAATAAAAGTCTGTTTTCATTAAATAGAAAATCGACAACGTTTTTCTCACAGCAAAACACTAAGAAATCCACTGCTTAAGAGATAACCTCTAACCTTTCGTATACATATATAATTCCCCAAGCATAAGACAACCCGCCAATTTCCTACTCCAACATTCTTCTACCACTTGGTGTATCGTTATCGAAACGGGTAGTCGCAAAGTTACCCAATAAAAATTCAAATGCCTGTGGATCTGTGACATGAATCCCAGCCATTCGAAAAAGAAATGTTAAAATAACTGGTGCCTGGAGGAACATACATGATAATTAATGTGATGGTCAATATGCTTGTGAATTTCGTCCCATTCCGTAAGTAAACAAGATTTCCAACCGAGGGAACAATAAATTACAATGTTGTTACAATTGTACGCAAAAGAAACATTTTTCTAGTTTATTTTATAATTTTTGACAGATACATCGTGTGAACTTGATATCAGGATATATGTATAAAGTTCGCAGGATAAATTTCTTACTTATCCGTCGGTGACACCAGATCTGATTTGTTTACACAATTCAGACCCCAAAAAATGACATTTATCTAAGAGTAAAAGATATTTCACCAGAAACGTTGACGTTCCAGAAATTGAGTGTTATTTCCAGCTGTGCCTAGTGAATACCATTTCACTGAATTGCTTCACCATTGAAGAGCCCGCCTATCTCTTGTGTTTGACAAATTTCCGAAAAATTTCTCAGAGCTTAGAGATATGCCCATAGTGAAGATTT
>NNCF01127668.1:2510649-2658761 GCA_002313205.1 Laupala kohalensis
GGTCCAGAGGTGGTCACTCGACCATTTTAAAAATATTTATATTTTCCTTGTTCCTTTTCTTATCATTAGAGAGTTCAAAACTGATTCTAAAAACGATTGACCTCAAACAGTTTACGCGTGGCGACCATTTTTGTCCTCCCACGCGCGCGTATTTTCGCGTTTGTTAGCATTTACGTTACCGCTCATATGAGCAATTTATCCTACAAAGCTCAAACAAAAACCATTGCAAAAGCCATATTTCAGTGTAAAAACTTTGTTCAGTATATATTTTGTCTATATACTTTACTTCTACGAGAAAAGTTTATCTGAACTTGGATATCAAAATTGAGCAAATTTCAGTTTTTACAAATTTATTGTGAAAAAATGAGCGGTATACACAGCTTTATATTTTTTGTGACAGTATATACATATTACTAGCATAACTTAAAAAAGTATCAACGCTCTAGTAAATATTTCTATTCTTTACTTTATACAAATTTTTATTTTTTGTCCAATTTTGTAAGGCTTACATATCTCCGATGGGGCTGACGATAGAATTCTGAAAATGGCACATTGTGCAGTCTTTTGTATTCGGTTCATGAAAACAAGAAATGTTGTATAATGAGCTCGTAAAAAAACGTTACAGCACCTCAAATATGAAGAAAAGCGCAACTAAAAGAAGAAGAAAACGATCTCATTCATCGCGACTGTCTGACTTTGATTTTTTAATTTTTATATTATTTTATACTGAGAATGAAGTTGTATGAGTCGAAAAGCGATTGAAAAGTGAATCTTACAGTTTTCACTTAAAGAAATATTTTTAATGTTTTTTTTTACGTCATCAACGTTAAAATGATATAAGTCATCTCGTACCGAAATGAGCGACCATGTAAAGTGGACAGCAATTAGTAACAAACCACAGATTAACGAAAATTATTCATACATTAAAAAGTTTTACAATAATAGTTACTTAATTCCTTTCGTTGTTAAATTATTTATAATTTTAATGCTTTTTAAAAAATAAATCTAACAACTACCTGGTTTGACTAAAATAACTCTTTTTCTTGTGATTACATATGTTGACAATTTTATTCTTATTTGTGTAATGGCTAGATGAACCGACAGTTAAATAGATTTAGTTTTGTTACATTTGTATGAGTTTCCTTGATATCTTTACTAAAGCGGGCTTAGAACGCATGAATAGTTTGAGAGTCGTGTTGTAAAGGATTACTGAGCTCACAAATTGCTTAGTGTTGAATTTATTGTCTTATTTGTGATAAGAATAATCGGACGTACAACTGATTCACTAGGTGTTCTGCTTATTTATACTGTAAACACTTTAAATATGTTGGGTTGTTTCAAAAATTAGTTTCTTTAGAAAGTATCCCCAGGAGCCTAACATTTAATCTCACTCAAATTAGTTTATTATCATTATTATTGAAACATTTTCCGTGTACTTTTCCAACAAGCTTTGAGATTACATGGCGGCAATTATCAGAGCAAGATTTTGGAAGTTTTCAAATTTAGAAAGCTAATACTTTGTCATAATTCTACAAAGCTTCTAATGGTGTTAATTGTACACATGAAGAACATTCTTAATTTGAAGTTATGGGGATACCAAGTATTGTCTTCTGGGGTAAATGTTCTAGTGCTCGAAACATTGGATTTTGGAACCAATTACTTTATCGCGCAAGTTTTAATTTAGATATAATATTCAATGCCCTGTTAATCAGAAAAGGTACATGAAATGCAGTTTATGATGAGAAAGTGACAATAAGAGAGCTGTATTTTAATCAGCAAATTAGATCATATGTCTGAGTGACAGTAATAAACCACCTGAAAGAGAGAAGATTAAATTTTGATTTTTATATACCGCTAATTTTTTCACAATAAATTCGTAAAAACTGAAATTTGCTCAATTTTGATAACAAAGTTGATATGACCTTTTCTCATATATGTAAAATAAATAGACAAAATATGTACTGAACAAAGTTTATATAATAAAATATGGTTTTTGCAATGGGTTTTGTTTGATTTTTAAGATAAATTGTTCATTAAATATAGGTGGTAATGTAAATTCTAAAAAACGCGAAAATACGTGCGTGCGGGAGGACAAAATTGGCCGCCACACGTAAACGATTTGAGATCAATTTAAAAAAAATCAATTTTGAACTTTCTAGAATGTTAAGGAAAGGTACATATATATTTAAATGGTCGAGAGATCAATTTATTTATTATTGGAACCTTTCCGTATGGAATGACCCGGGGGCTAAACTTCTCGCCAAAAATGTAATTGATATACTCTTAAGTCATCTTTTCTCATGTTTCAGTTTTGTAAAACTGTTAATTCTGCATTGTTACTTAATTAAAAAATGGAATATTAATTATATTTTACAGGGGTGCAATTTTTCAAAGGAGGGAAATTTATAGAGTATCTGAAAATGCGAGAGGGGCACGAACATCCGGAGCATCCTCTAGATTATGCAGCTGCGTGCATACATCATTGTGATCAATGGAAATATTGTAAAATCCAGATAGGTTTCCGTTGTTATGAGAGTTTTTGTTAAGTAACACAATAGCACTTGTTGATTTAAATGGTGCATTGTAAAATTATTTCTTTCTGTAAAATATGTACGACAGTTCCACTTCCAATTACCCTAGTCTCTTAATTCTTCATTTTCTTCACTGTTCCATTTGAAAAGAAAAAAAATTATTCAATTGAAAATTTATAGAGCTGAACGCAAGTGCAAATAATTATTCCTTATTCATGGTTTAATCACGCGAAGTAGGGTTAAGAATAATCATTTTTATTAAAAACGAAGCAACAAAACTAAGGTTTCATCAAAGACGCATGTGATAGAGGAGAGTCATCACAACCTTCAACTGATCTTCATCGTCTTCGATATTTCCCCGGAAGAGTAGCTTACTGGAACACACACCTGAAAATTCAGTGTGAACTAATGATTGATAACCCACCCAACAGGTAGCCGAATAACCTCTCCCAATCACCAGGTTCACGGACAGCATTCTGGACACATTATCCTTTTTCCAGAAGAAACGATCTGGAATCAAATTCTGGGAGAAGAAGTAGGTTCACTTAGTCCTCAGTTTCTGCCATCTCGTTTGAATTGAGCCCTAGATTGCGTACAAAGCGCTCGTGGTATTCTGCAAGAGAGGGAGTGGTTGTGAACAGAGTCCTGAGGGGGATAGGTGGGGTCGGTCGCTGAAGAACGCAGGTCCTCCGGGGCGCGGGTCAGAGGAGGCGACCGCACCCCTCCCCCTTTCAATGCTCTTTTTATCGATACAAGCGACCGAAGAGGCTTACAAAACTTTCCGTAAATCCTCGCAGTTCTCCAGGAATCGGAAATGTGTCCGCCACGACCGGCAGGCGGGCGCCGCGCACCAGAAGGAACAGCTCCCCTGCAGGGTACGCGGGAACGACCGCGACTGACTGGAGCTGTGAACTTCCACATCCCGACACCCGCAACACTTTCCCTCGAAGCGACCGTATTTTCATCCGACGAGTCATTTGCTTGTTGGGTTTTGTCCATCAGCTACCTCCTCATCCACACTTCCAGTCCCTTTCGATGAAACTCTTAGGGTGGGTTCGGATGGTGGACAAAGTGGAAACACTAATGAGAAGAGCTCGCTCAAATACAGATGTTGATAATCCACTTTTACGTACTTTGGAATAAATCCTCGGAATTTCCTTTTCTCAGCAATTTGTTTCTTTCACGTTTTCAAGCACTATTTCCAATCCTTACAGATCGATCAAAGGTATGTAAACTCATTTATGATAAAATGTATTGCTGTCAGTTTGAAGGTTTATTATCCAAAACGAATAAAAACGACACTTTACAAATAAATTCATAGCAATGCAATTGCCAAGACTTCATGAATCTGAGAACACAATTGTGTCTTGTTATTTCGTTTACCATTGCACGCCATTTGACGTATAGACGTCATATCAGCGGCTCTTTCAACGAGGAAAATCATTAATTGTTGAACAATAAGTTCTCGGAATTGTACAAGAAAATTGCATTTAACCTCTAACTCTTGTCAACATGCAGTATTAGTCACACAAAAAAAGAAATATGCTTCACGTGAGCCAAGTAATACTACTGAACTCGATTAATTGATATAACGAGCTTAACAACCCGGAAGGTTGAAAGAATGAAGTTACCTCTCAGGCAATATTAATTACAATCATCCCTGTTCTTTCTGGCATAAGAGTGTGGCTAGAATGATCAAACTTTTAAACAATATTTCGAAGAAACATTTTTAATAATTTATTCATACCAGCCTTAATGTACGGATCCGAATACTGGGCCATGCGAAAGTCAGACGAGCAACAACTTCACGTTGCAGAAATGAAGACGCTACGGTGGCTCGGAGATGCAACCCTTAAAGTCAGTCATAGCCGAACATATAAGGGAAACATTTAAAGTGGCAAATATCACCGACAAGCTCCGAAAAAATCGTTTACTACGGTGTGCACATGTCATGAGGGGCATGTCAAGAAACCGGCATGGACATGTCAAGAAACCGGTTGAAATGTGTTCTTGATCATCTCGTCCTCTGAAAGGTTTGCAAACGAAATGAATCGGTTAGGCTTCTGAACTCATATTTTACAAGACAACATGATAGGTATGGAAATTTTTCCAAATTATATGGAATAGAGTATGATACATGTGACTCTACTAAGATTCTCACGTCTTCATATCACTACAACTGATCAATCGTATCGATCGTACTGTGAATTGTTCTGAATCGACTATGGCACTTGAATGATAAATTAACCGGAAACATGAGTAATTTTATATAAGTGTTAAACATTACTTACAGTAATTATGATCTGAAACACTCTTCACTGTTCAAAAGTCTGGATTAATTATAATGTAGTGAGAGAAACAAGGATTGTCAGTCAAGGCATCGCAATACACAAGCTCTTTACCTGTGAGATCAATTTTCAGTGTAATCAAATTTAAAAAGTCGGATGTCCAGTTAACAGCACGGATAAGTATATCCAATGCTTATCATACAGAAGCCTTACACTGCTCATTTTTATGAAGACATCGACTGGATAAAAAACCTCATTTCAAATTTCACGTTCTCTTTAACTCTAGACATCCAATATCCACTTCATATAATATGCATTATCAATACCATGCTATTAAATGGTCACATTTTAACTTAGTACAAGTTGTTTTGTTTTCAACTTCAAGAGGAATCGTTTGCTCCTACATGAATTTCCTACCATACATTTTAGAGGAAAAAGTTCTATCAAATCTTTAAATTCAATGCATTACCTGCAACTTTCTTGCCAATACTTCTGCTTGAATCCAAAAATTTTACCTGGTAATAGCTCTGAACAATTATGTTTTCCATAACAAATATCATATTATTGTATGAAACATTAATCAAACATTTTGATTCACATTGTTACTATCATTTTCTTCAACAATTTGAAAGTGTAGAATTTTCGATAATGGTAAGAGCACAAAATCTCAGTTCGAATGAAGCTATCCCACTATTCACAGCTGTATTTATTTTTTCTACAGGTAGTAGGGTGACAATTCGTCATAAGTTCCGCGCTTTAAATTGTGAACGGACAATGGTATCGGAATGAAAATTTTCTACCAATTCTACCAATAAAAGAACATCAACTGGTGAAATACTCTCCACACAATGTACTTCCTGTATAATGTAAAAGGACATAAATCATATGAAACTCCTGTCTTTCTCATGTGTTCCTCCCTACCAACGCTAACAATTCTGTACTCATCTACGGCCGTAGTTGATGCAACGTATAGTCACGCGGTAGAGAGGAGTTGTAATAATATCCTGACATGTAAGGAAGTGGAAGGTGGGAAGGTTCAATTACTGCCACCATAGAGGGCATGTCCCAGGTTTACCGGATCCAGTCAGGATGAATTGGAGTACGGGCTTCGGGGGAAAAACAGGTAGCGCTGAGAACAGAATCCCTGTGGCAAAAGCAGGAGGTCCCCGGTTCGAGTTCCGATCCGTCACCATTTTCGCCTGTTCACAAATGACGCAACCATTTCTCCACTCGGAATAATTATGAGAAGAACTAATATTTCCACAATTCAGTACATTCTAATCAATTTGTCTGCACCACTGAAATCACCAAATAAGCTGATGTCTCGAGTCAAACGCTACATATCCCTGATGCGAGGGTAAGAGATGGGGTGAAGGAGGAAGGAGGAGGGAGGGATGGACATTGCGTGCGCCGACGGTGATCCCCCGATGCCGATGCGTAATTCCTGAAGACGCCTTCGCTCATTCGCGGACCAGCGGCATACGCAATCCAAAGTTCGGACTTCCTTTTCCATCATCCACCCTCCCCCTTCCACGTCAACCCCCAGTCCACAATTACTTTATCATTGGCTCTTCACCTCACAAACCCCGGGTTCGACTTCGATCTCCTCCGCAGCCACCGCTCTCTTCTTTCTCATTCGAAGGTTCAGCTTCTTCAGGCCACGAGGATTTCCTCGCTCATGTTCGGTGTTGACAAAAAATACATTATCAATGTTTACGTAGTCACGATGTTCGAGCCATGGAGCACTTTACCGGATAACGAAAGAACGAGGCGGAGCGTCGTGAGTGGCTCGGGACGATTATAGAGCAGTTTTTACGCGCTAATAAGTAGTTAAATCCTTCCGGCCCCAAGCACTGTACGAGAAATTTTCCTTGTTCGAAAATATATAGATGGATTTAATGAAAAAAGAAAAGATTATGAAAAACGAAGTAGTCACATAACATGCTAACAACCAATCCTCGTCAAGGTAAACCCAACTTACTGCCTTAAACTATTTTAAAACATTTTTTGAACATTTTTTATATTTTTTTTCTTGTTCTTCTAAGGTTTTTAACAATATGTAAAGCAATTTATTAACAACGTTCTTTTTATGGTTCATGTGTTTATGGTACTTTCCTTTATGGTTCATATGCATCAATATCGTCATATTGTATATACTTGTAGATAATTAAAAACCGTTTTGAATTTTTGTTGTCTGTTGTTGCTCGGATGAAAAAGTTTCTTACATAATAAATGTATGGAGATTGGTAAATAAACAGGATTTTGATGTTAAGCAAAGAAAACAGGGAAATCCTATAACCTGGAAGATTTCTCCGATTTAATACCTTTTTCTCCGATTTAATACCTTTTTCTAGTTTTGTTCCGTGTTATTTTCATTATTTTTACGAGGGGTCTGATTTTGTCAACAGTCTTTAAAATCGTCAGTGTAAAAATTTCGTTTCTTTTTCGTACCAATTTTTCATTTTGTTTTTTTTAAAATAAAATGTAAATGGTATAAAACATTATAAAATAAATATTACATATTGTTTAAAAATACTTTATTATTTCATTATAGTTCAAAACAAAATAGGGGTCCGGTTTTGGCCACATTTATCTAATAATAATATTAATATTATTAATCATAATAATAATAAACATAATAATAATAATCATCATCATCATGATCTTGATGATGGTGATGATCATGATGATGATAATGGTATCCCATAATAATCCCAATGGTATCTAATAATAATAATAATAATAACAATAATAATAATAATACTCTGAAACAAACTACATGAAGGTAGGGATTTCTCAGAATTGCACGAACGTTTTCATAAATGTTTAGAAAATTGTTCAAAACAATATGTATAATGATAATATATTTTCAATTAATGTATTGTACTGTAAAATGCAAAGATTTATACGTAACAATGAGTAATTTTGGGCAAAACAAATAAAAAGAAGAGGGGAAAAGGAGAGATTTTGGTTTTTGATGAGACATTCCAGCAGATAATGCAATTTCCAGAGCAACAAGTTTGTATAGTCTAGCTGCCAACTGAAAAGTTACTAAATTTGGGAGAACTGCCAACCCACTCAATTGATTCCCCCTATGTAGTATACTACTTAACTTAGTGATATTTTCATTTTATACGTTGTATTCACTACCACCACACTTGACGAAATAACTCTAGGAGAGCCTGTCCTTAAAATACTCTTTTTTATCCTAAAGTACATTGCGTAAATTATCCAAGAAATCTAAATTTATTAATCTACTTTTAACAAAATTCATTTTACGGTAGTCTCTTTGTTGTTTTCATAGCGTTGGTACATCCGTGAGGTATGTGAAAGTGCTACCAAACGATGATTTCAATTTCAACCAACAATCACAGGCAGACCAAGTCTTAACGAATATGGGGTTTTTGTTCTATAATATTGGTGGTGGATGACTTGGAATACCACTCGAGTCCGCCATCTTTATTTTATTTTAATGCCCAAGCTCCCGATAACTTGAGAATAACATTGTTACCAAATCAATGCATTGATCGCGCATGCAAAAAACGTTTAATTTAAATACTACAAACATACTCAGGGCATTACTTATTACCTTTCTAAATACAAACTTGCATGCCAAAATATTTGAGGTTATCTTCAAGTAATATTGAGAACATTTTCCGTTTAATACGAAGAATCCGTTTCGAATGAACACATTTTAACATGTTTAAATCAAACAAGAACTTTTGATATGAAATTTTTATAAAACCTCAGACTCAAGGATGAAAATTCCGTTTACCGACATTTTTGTATAGATGATACTGGTGACTGTTTTTTTTTTACGTAATTCAAAACGAAATTAACTTGCGTAGTCTCGCCAACCATATAAACAAAAACATATGGTTGGCGAGACTACGCAAGTTAATTTAATTTCGACATTTGTGAATTAGGAAGCTCCAATTAGGAAGCTATCATTGCTCTGCATCCAGTTGTTGGATGCACTTGATCTGCATTATAACCATCATCATGTGCCTTATGCCATCCTCAACTCTTTCGTGCCCTTTGGCTGCGCCACAGTCGTTGTGTTGTTTCCCCCAAGATCTGAAGGAGTGAAGGCGACATCTGATGATGCAGAACATGAGTCACTGGGTTGCTCTGTAATTACGTATCATTACACAATGCGATCAATTTCCAAATTAAATATTTGCGAACGAACTTTATCGTTTCTACATTGCATTGCAGTAGCTACCGCTAATAACTCGCCAGTATCATATACTGCAATTAATGTAAAACGAGTAAAATCCATGAATAAACAAAAATATTTTGATACGTACAATCAATGATAATAAATTCAATAAAAATAGACGGTGTTTGGAAGGTTTTAACACAAATGCAAACGAAAGCTGTAGAATCGTGCAGACGATTTAAGTTTATAATACAGTTAGCTATTCCCGCGACTAGTAAAAAACACGCTGAATTAGATATGAAAAATGAAAACAATGTAAATATTACAAAACTAATTTAAGCGTATTATTTGAAATGCAAAATATTTACTCTTCAAAACTTTTCAGGTCGTTATTTTACATTCCCATTTATTTCACATCTGCTGATTTCTGCATTATCTTCATTTCATATTTTAAACAGCAAGTCTGTGCAGAAATAAATCCGGATTATGTTCTATAGCATTCATTATGTAATTTATAAGCATTCATTTTCTAAATTCACTGATATATTTTTACTTTATTGTTGAGATATATCGAATATAAATAATCAGTAATAGGCGAGACAATTCGATTAAAAACTAAGGACTTATGAACAGATACACGAAGATAAAACATACATGAAGAAAATAATTTTAAGTAAACCAGTTTGAAATTGTCGACGAAAGAAAGATTACACGGAGTCTCAAAAGCGTTACTTGCACATTTAAAGATCCTTACTCATGTGTTATTTGCAAATGCTAGCCACAATTTCAATGGAAAAAATGTTCACACGTAAACAAGCCAAAATCGTAGTCTACTGAACATGTTTTTGCTTGGACACTGTATTTATTTGAATTTCAGAATTGGAATGGGATTATTTATACCGAGAAAATTAAATCGGCCTTATTTACGTCAACAAAGTGGTCCTGTTCGTGAAGGGTGATAAGAGAATTGGACAATCTGAAAGCCAAGAAATTAAAAGATCGTTTACAGTTTTTTCCTTGAGCTCAACGGGTAACAAAATAAGAAACCGAAGAGATTTATATTATTTTCTTCCTACGTATTTTATACCTCGAGACCTTTCGATTCATGATACTCAGAGGTGACTTACATACCCGTAAGTCCTGTGTACAAAAAAGTTAATAAAACTTTTCAATATCAGTGACACGAGTATGGAATTTCAAGACATCAAATGAATAAGGCAAATTTCCTTTTCAAATTTCCTTTTAGTAAACGAATTATACAATAACTTATTTATTTAGTGTATGACTGCGTATATAATAAAACAAAATACATCAATTTGTATGAAATAAACAAAACACACGTAAAAATACAGTGAGCCGATGATGGCATATCACAAATTGCATATTACAATTTAATGTTTAAATATTTGAGCCATCCAACAGCCTCCGTCGTAGCACTAACAAAATCATTCATACTTCCCGTAAAACTTCTGAGAGGACAATCAGAGATGATGTGGTTCATTACCTCATCACAGTCACACAGCGGAGTCTCACGCATGCCTCACCTATGGAGTGAGTCGTCGTACCTACCGCTGTGCGTTCGCACTCGATTCAATGCGACCCAGATGCTTCGAGGAAGATGGGAGCCTTCCGGCAAAGTTCTCATGCTCACGAGTGAGTGGTACTCAGAGGGCGCGTGCTGCCTCCAATCCCTCTTTCATTCCTCCGTAGGAGCCACCACGGTAGCTGATCGGCGGGATTTAAGGCGTCCATAGTCTCCCGACAGGTCCGCATGAATGGGCAAGTCCTGATTAGCATTTATGACATAGTTCTCAGAAGGGCTCTTTGGCGGCGCACTGTTGGAGGTTCTATCTTGCTGAGACCGGGAAGCCAGAATAACGGGGTAGGTTTGATACAGCCAGTGATTATTCTCATAGTGTCGTTAAATACTGTGTCAATTTTCTTGGTGTGCGGACTATACAGCCTTGTCGCGGCGCAGTATTCACCTGCTGAGAAGACAAGACTGAGTTATGTGGTACGAAGGGTATCGGTTTTGACTCCCCATTATGCAGCCAGTTTGTGTAGTATGTTGTTTCGAGTACGGAGTTTTGAGGCGAATTTAGTTAGATGAGTTCTGAAGCTTAGGGTTCTATCAAGCGTTATTCCAAGGTACTCAGGGTGCGGGTTGTATGGGAGAGTGACATCATCAAGTGTTATTCTGATAGTAGTGTGTGCCAGTCTATTGTTTAAGTGGAAGCAGGAAGTTTCTGTTTTGGTTGTGCTGGGTGTCAGTCTTCAATTATTGAAATATTTTCCTAATATCTTCAAGTCATCAGTTAGTGTTTTTCCCAGATTGATTAGATTTTTATCTCGCGTGGCAAGGGCTAGGTCGTCCGCACATGCAAATTTTCTACTCACAGTTTCGGGTATGTCAGATATACTATAGGCATTAAACAACAGAGGGGCAAGGACGGTTCCTTGAGGGAGACCATTGTTTAGCTTTCCTTTTTAGCTTTTCGTGTCACCAAAGATTACTTGTAGTAGTTCTGTTTGTTAGTAGACAATTTACTAAAGCAACTGTATCCGGACATTTTGTGATATTTAGTAGTTTGTAGAGTAAGCCTGCTCGCCACACAGTATCAAATGCTGCCGTTAAGTCTACGAAAACTGCGCCAGTTTTATCCCGCTTTTCAAATTCACTTTCTAAAAAGGTGATCAGGAAAAGAACTTGTTCTTCGCAGCAGCGTTGGGGTCTGGAATAAGCTTGTTCTATGGTTAGTTCTATTTGGATTTGAGGACTAATTCTGGCATATATGAGATGCTCTAGTAGTTTGTAGAAACTGCTTAGATGTGCAGTTGATCTGTAATTTCTTGGGTTCTCATTGTATTTACCAGGTTTTAATAGTGCTATAACTTTGCAAAGGTTCAATTGATGAGGGATCTTCTGGGTTAGCAGTATTTTGAAACGGAATTTTGTAAGCCATTTTATTGTGTTTTGCCGCAGTGTATTACGAAGTCATTACGAAGACCATCGAAACCTGGAACCTTTCCTGGTTTAAATTGTTTAGGGCTGTGACCACTTCGTCTTTGGAGAATGGGTTGTTTAAATCTGACGTTGTAGAGCTGAAATTTTTCTTTAATTCTGCAAGTCTTTTCTTGATTTTTATTTTGTGCGATCTACCGCGATTAGTTCTGGACACACTTATTATACAATCAATGAATCGAACAGAAACTAAAAAGTAAAGATGGTAAAATACAAAGAAGTAGAAAGTTATCTACAGTTCTTCGAGTGAAGAGTACTGAAATGCTCCTCCATGGTCTAAAACCAACTGAGAACAATACCACATTTTTATCTTGTTAATTCCGTGAAATCAAAGGAAAATGAAGGAAATTTTCAATTGTTTCCACTTCCGAATGAGCTTTGCTGAAAAGCAGAGTCGAAAATGTTCTTCCGTCAAAACATTCGCAACATTTTCAGAACAAATGTTTCTGTAATTTCTCTTTTAAAACAATATCATTTCACGGTACTTTAAAAAATTGTGAAACAGACCTATAATAAAAAGAAAGCGATGAAGGAAAAAAGAAAGAGTCGTGTAATTACGTTTTTAAATGCCTGATATTGCTGGAAAGTTTCCTCAAGGACATTGCGCAAAGACAAAATGAAGTAGAAACCAATAAGGTAGAAATCGTCATTTCTCTCTGATATAAAAAATATTAATAAGATATATAACTTGAAAATAAATAAATTATAAATAATAACTTAAACCTTTTTTTGGACGATCACAATATATTTTCATTGTTTTACTTATTATAGACATCGACCAAAGGCTTTTTCGGCCACGCAGCGGCAATTCCTTAACTTAAAGTTTTGAAGTAATTTTACAATATCATCACGGTGCGGTTCAAGGTCTGTCTCTTATACACANCATTTAAATAGCATCTATAATTTGATACACGTGACCCGAAAACTATATTGACGTTCTGCAATCTACTCTTGAAAGTTGCATGATTACAATAATTTTCATACATCACTTACATAAGAACGTAAAAATTAAATAAGCTGTCGCTATGTAACGAAAACTACTGATCCATGCATTGAAAGCAAGCAGGATGTACGGTGTTATCAAACAGGCGTGGTGAATAGTAGGAATCAGTGATTGGTAGCGTAAGTAGTAACGGAATCAATACATGTACCGAAGGTACTGAGTTCCTATGGTGCGTGAGATATGTGTTTTCGCGATAGATGATAATTTTTTTCTCTAAAATACGACATCTCATGCATCGTCAGCACTCTCCAATCACTTGCGAATGCTTGTGTGGAAATAAATGGACGTGAGCTAAAAATAGTCAGCCGAAACACAAGGGTCATCAAAATGTTTCCCAGTTCATCACTCCACAGAATTATAAATTTTACTGTTGTCATTGCCCCTCTTCATAAATAAAAATAACTTGTTTTTGCTGAACATCTTTTTGTTAATAAAAAATATCCAATGTATTTTTAATAATAATTTATAGTGAATAACTCATGATGTAATGAAATTGACAAAATGAAATATTATATTAATTTTAATACTATGATTTACATTTTAATTCAAATCTACATAACAATAATAAAATGACAATTTCAACGTTGACGAGCTATATTAGATCGCAGCAAGGTATTTTAGTATCAAGTTTTGCAAAATTTAATGTTATTCTTCAAAGAAATGTTTCTACTCTTTTGTGAATCTACATATCTTGTCTTCCAGAGAACATTCCTACTTAACTAATAAATTGAAACCTATCAGCCAGTTCGCTGTTTGTGTAACATATGCACCACCAATCCCAGGAGAAATGTTTCCGCACGATTAATTATCCAGGATACCTGGGATTTCCATCTCAATCCCTGAAAGCGGTATAGAAAGGAGGGCGAGTAGATGTGACTACCCACACTATCAGAAGAAACGTTTTGTACCTGCAAAGCAGGGCAAGGTCGTCGAGATGTTTTATGGAGCCTGGGACAGATATTGAATGAATTTGACTCGCTTGTACATACACAGTGACTTTTGTATCCAGGGACATTTGTACCCAACTACCTGCCTGCCTGACGGCCATGCAATAGCAATGTGAGTGGTAGTGAGGGTTAGCCCAGGATTACCGAAACGAAGAGACCCTAATAACGTGCGACACTCTTTTACTTGATAGCTTGAAATATCAAAGTTATTTCTGTGGATTTGCGGCGCTATGTTTATATTTTCAACTCCATCTTTAAATATAAACAGTTAATTTAAATATACATGCAAATAAAAAAGGAATATTGTTAAATATTCGTTTATAATAAGTTTTTAGGGTTTTAAATTTTTCTTTAGTTAGAAACCACGATTATTCCTTGATTCTAAGAAAGTTTGTAAACGCGATAATGGTTGCAAGACGTGCCATACTAGAATAAATTCGTTCACCAATCCACTTCAAAATACAAATTTCATGACGTTCAACGCCTTTTAAGTCGGAATTTTGAAAAATTATTTCCCTTACTGATCTCCTGCAATAAAATAGCAACATCTCGTCAACTTTTTAAATTTTTTAAATCATATCTCAATGCGATGTGTTCTTCCTACGAGCAACCACGAGCAATCCACATGACAATACCATGAACTCTCTATAACGATTACACAACAATTCCGAGTACAGAATTTTACGATTTTTTTGTCATTTTTTTTCTTTGTAGTACTTAACTCTTTTTCCAAGGCCAAACCAGTCGATACATTTCGGAAATTCATTCCCAGTTTTATTTCACTTGTGATATAAGATGATTTGTAGCTTACTCGGGATTCTCACAAACTTTATTTTATTAATGTTTAATATGACTCTTTAAAAGATTCGGAACGTTTCAATACGAAAACACGAAAGCCAAGTTCATCCTTACCGGAATTCCTCCTCGAAGCTCGTGTAAGGTCTCCAACGAGCGCATTTCGCAGGGGTCGGAGAACACCTGCATAATGCTCCGTGTGCTAACACCCTACCGCTATCCGCTTCGATTGAGCGCAGCAGGCTTGCGCCGCCAGAGTTACACTTCTGCGCATGACCAGCACTTGGTTGCCTACCTGGCAGGGACAGGAAAAATTTCGCGCTCATACATTCCCATGAAAAGTTCGAAATTGTGACATCCATTAAGATAGTTCTTTCAAGAAGTGTTAGAAAAATCATTCAGTTCAGTTCTATTCTCTTCTTTGCTTACACTTAAATTGCTTTCCATGTTAGTTTTTACGAATAGTAACTCGAAATCATAATCTAATTTCTAACAGAAAGTTATTCAGCAAGAAACTATACAAACTGTGAACAGATTCCGTTCGTAAAAAGCAGCATAGTATGCCGTTAGATTATATACCCATGGTGTAGCTGGCGATGGCGGATAGGAAGAAAAACAAAAATAAATTTTATATAAATCTCCAGTGTCCAGGGGCCTCTAAAATACCTTTTAAAATTAGTGCAGGTCTTTGGTTACAACTTTAAAAAATCTATTTATAAGATTCGAAAAGTGACTTTTTAAATCTAAAATGAATTTTTTAATTTACAAGAGATAATTTTTCATCCAAATACTTAGTATTCTCTCTCTNATGTATTATAGCATCCTTTGCCAAACTTTTAGGTTTTAAAACATGTAATTCTCGGTTAGTAGAACTACCTGAAGAGAACATATTCAATAAATAAGTGGCAATGATATAGACTCCATAATTTTAATATACTTTCACTCAACCCACAGATCGTACACTCATCATCCACCTTAACGAGGTGCCAACGGTATTCTTTCCAGCAAGACAGAAGTACTCGCCTATGCTCTCTTCTCTAATCCTTCACAGCATGCCACGTAGAAAAGAAAAAGAGTCAGAAAAAAATTAATAATTTGCATTGTCGTAGTTACATTTCCTGCTTCGACCCCGTAAAAGAACGATTTCCTTCATTACCTTCATTTGTATTTGCCACGTGCCACATTCCAAAAGAAGGATGTATTCTCCCCTTACTCAGTAGTATTTTTATAACGTAGAAATAGCTTCACATGAGTCCATAGGCCATGAGATCAACAATCGATTGTCCTTGTTTCCATTCATCCCTATCAACCGCGTATTTTCCAAGCAGATTCTGTTCACTTCTGACCTTCAAATAATTCGCGGAGATGGACTCTAAAGAATGGGCATTGAAAAGCGCGAAATGCATAGCGTCGTTACTTTTAGAACAGATACTTGAAGGCTTTCCAACCCATTCGCGTCAAATCAGCACCGGGGTTCTCGAATCTCTGATCTTAATTATAATAACAGTTGATAATGTTATAACTTAAAAGCCACTAATTCATTGGGAAGAAGTCAGATTAAAACACCAATAACACATAAGTCGACTCTGCGACTCAAGCACAGAGAATATACGACGTCAAATGCCGGGTAAGTAATATATGTCATTGCGTCTGTGGTGCCAACTTTTGCTCAACAAATCGTAACCTACATCAAGACATAAGCAGCTTTGCATGTCATTTCTCCTATACTGCGCAAAGCTACGTTTCTCAGCTCAACGTGAAGCTTCACGCGAGTTCTCTACTGCACCATGGATTTCAAAAACACAAACTTCTACCTACATGCGCGCAAGTGGCTCGAGCTACATTTAACGGAGAAAGGAAGAAATTAACAAAGGCAACACTGCCTCCAAAACATTTGCGACTTCTTTTCTTTGTACGCGGCTGCAAACGTTGTGGCTTTCCTAGAGTTTCTGATAGCTTTGTTAACACCGTGGTCGGTCGAGATGAGAACCGGAACCTCCTGCACTGACAGCAAGAACACTAACAACATACACCACACGTATTACCTCTCAAATCCCGGATATAAGATAAATTGCAGATAGTGTACGCAAAAGCAAAAAGGATGACGCGGAGTGAAGCGGTCCGACGGTCGACATAGCAATCCCGTGTTCGAGCCTAGACCCATGACTCTTGTTGCCTAGTTGATGTCATTGCAATGCTTCTTCAATGTATAGGTATACCATTTCGGAATAAACCTGAAATTTATCGTTCTCGTCAAAAGCAAAATTCAGGTAAGTTACGTGAAAATACTACTTTATTCGTAGATAAATTATCTTCTCTCATTTTCCATTCCTGAAGCAATGCGTGTTTATTTTATTATAAAATGAAATATTATCTTCACTTTTTCGAGAGAAAACATTAAAATTTTCTCTAGAAATACATCATGAGGTACAGAAATGTGGCTCCGTTTTCGGCCAGATCGGGCTTCCCTGGCCCAATCATTTTTTAATTTCTCCTTACACCGTTGACTAACCAAATTCTTACACTTCAGTCCATTTCTGGTTTCAGTCCTCCGATCAAACCAAACTGATTGGATACCATATCCTCAATACCATAAACTCTCAGAATATAGCTAAAAAGTTGCTCAACGTCAATATTGAATTCTTGACCTGATGCAGAAGCCATCGATGAGTTATCGTAACCCATGTCGGCACTCTCAAAGTTTGTGACGCAGCAAAAACTTCAGGAAGTCTTGAAGAATTAATTTGACTGCGTCTTCTTTAAAATGTATGAAATGTTCCTCAATGAAAAAAGATTGGTCACTTTTCGATTAATCATCATCAAAAACTCTATTCTGCATAGTTCATCCACAGACATAAACACTGATCATTTACCAAACTATCCCTTAATGAATGCAAGTCGATTAAACAGGGCGACAGATATGAGGGCAACTCTGGTTTTCATACCCAGCTTTATTCTCATAGAGTAAGACTGTTCACGCTATCGCTCTACGGAGTCGCAAAAGCTTGCTCTGACTCGCAGTCCAGAGCGTAAGAGCGCTGCTTGCAGACATACGGCTCTTATGTCACACCGTGGGACGAATCCCATGAATTTGTTATTGAATTCGTGATGGGGTTTAGACACTCTGTAACGTTAGTTTTATTGGAGTCAACAAAACTAAATGATATTTTCACATAGTATTCTCCTTAGAAAAAAACTAATTTTCAAATAATTTATAAACTCAAAATAATACAACTTAAATTCAACAGTTTAAATTCATGAATATTTTTTAAAAATTCTTACAACTTGTATCTTATAACAGAAAAAAAAATTGGTATTTACAGTAAGAGAATCAAATATATTCAGGAAGGTAATTAGAAAAATAAGATGATATATCTTTTAACTGTTTTTTCTACATTATTTCGGTTTTTCTTTTACTAAGCCGATGGATAATATTAAGTGCAATTTAGTCTCAGAACACACTTTAAAGTATAATCGGATAAGGAACTGCCAAGTCTAGTTTTACACATATTCGTGAGTGAAAAATAGAAAACATTTTCCAGCATTAATTAGCAATAACTAAAATTTGAAACTAGAATACTTTTGTGTTCTACACTAACGTGACAAGAAATATTATCCCTTTCTTAAATATCTCACATGTATTATTATCACTTAATTATTGCGTTGAAGGATAAATTTATTTCTTTGATGTTACATCGCCAATGATATGTGTATTAATAAAAGAAACCTTTGTTTAAATTAATTTTGTGTCAAAAATTTCTGCTTTGCGTTCTTCATTTTTGTACTTCTCATACTCTGAATGATTAGCATTATAATGCCACTGTAAATTAAACCTCGTAACATGGAATAAATTTTGTGGCACAACAAGAATTCGGCATATCCCCAGTATCCACAAAAAGATACATATATTCTCAATCAGAATTTAAAAGTTGACGAAGACTGCTTTCAGGACCACGCTTCTTCCGCTATATCGCTAGAGCCACTGAGCCTCACGACTTCGGAGCGATGCTCTTACGTGCGCTCCAGCTGTTTGCCCTGTCGCTCCTCGGAACTTCTTGCTCTCCATCGGCCTATGTGAATGGCCCGGAGGCAGAAGGAAGTATCGCATGCACTCTGTCACATGGCACACGAAATCGCTATGTCTTTCTAAAGATACACACCGAAAACTATTTTGCATTTTTATATCAATTCTCACTTGACCAATTCTTTACCAACATTTATGAGGATCGCATTTGACTTAGGAAATATATCTCCTATCCAGTTTATTGAACTAGTTATCAACTTCATTTTTCTCGCACAATCTTCATGAGGCTCCAATGAATAATGTAGGAGTAATATTCGTTTCGTTTGTAGATTTACCTTCCTTTACACAATTACAAAAATAAGGTACTTTCTCCTTACTTCATTTTTACAAATTGGAGATCAACATTTATTCTTTATAAATTCGTGAAATCATAACTGTTCAACGTCTCCCGTTCGGGTGTACTCTGCTAGAGAGCGTAGAGGTTAAAATCCGTGGTCTAGGAAGCGAGATATCGGCGACATTCGTGACACGCAACCGCTCATGATTTCACCCACCTCTTCGATCAGCCAAACAGGATTCAACACGATCATATAGTTCAAATGCAAAAAAATGCAAAAAGAATTCGATCCTTAGATATAATTTAGGATTCAAGAGATAACGTTTTTCTAAGGAATATATTCACATGAAATAAGCAATGTGCATTTGAAGTAAAAATTGTGGATCGCAACAAATAAAATAAATTGATCGCCCATTTTGAGTCCCATAGAAAATCAGTTCGTGACTATATTCTTTATAGAATTATATTTTCCTAATTTGTTTCGTTACGATCATTGATAATATATTGGGGTTAAAAAATCCTATGTGCTGATCGACAAGTTACTAAATCATTGACTTTTGAATTGAAAGAGACAGGAACTGGTATATTCGAGACACATATTCATAGCATGCTCAGGAAAAGTTATCACTGCTCCACCACATGCGAACGCTTATCTTGTTTATGCGCGGTCTCGTTTGAAGTTCCTTTCGCGCCGACGGGCAGCATTTATGCTCGAAAGGTAGCAATTTGTTATACGAAACACCCACTATGAACCAACTGTCATAGAGTGTTCGTTGAGACATCAACAGTAGCGAAAATACGGCAGTTCACTGAATCCTCTTGAAACACGTCAAATTCTGGAGTACTTATGCTCACTAAAATCCCTGCTGATGCATCTTCCGAGGCAAATGATGGCTACACCTTGGTCCATCGAAGTCTTGAGATCCGTCCCGACCACGTGCCAGGCACACTTCTCTGGTCATCGACACTCTTTGCGCAAATAGTTCCTGAAAGGTTCTTCTTCCTTAGCGCAGGGTTAGAGTATATAATTCACCCTGTATCATTCACCCAGCGCATGCGATGACCATTTAGTGATAGTACAACCTATTCTTGGTGAACTTGTTCTTACCTTTCCGTTCAAGTACCCACATGCCCCTACGACGTGTCAGGGTTTATTTCAGCTCCCAGTCTGAAGCGTTTGGTCCACTACGGTTCAATTCACGAAATGAATGTGGCACACTTAACCTAATATTTGGTTTGTGCATGAGACTCTATGGGTTCGTCACACTTTTAGTAATATTCATTATTCATTATCCTGTGATTTTCTATTTAATGACGGATGATCCTGGTATATCATTAAATATTACTACATTGTATGCTTGTATATTGTATTAAAACACATCTACACACACTCCTTAATTTTCCGAGAACAAATATAAAAGAAAATCTTGCGTTTAGGACAATTTATACAAGAAACAATAAAATAATTATTTATTTTCCTTTATATTTTGTTAATGGATTAAACCATTATTTTATGAAGATTTGCAAAGATCTTACATCATTTATTAGTGCATACCAACTGGCTATTGTAACTTGCTTGTCCTGTTCACTTTCCAACACAAAGGTCTCATAGTGAAGATGCCTAACTCATATCACAGTAAGGTGGTACAGGCTACGTGGAAGGATCGAGCCCTCGCTGGCACCATATTCTTTTTGGAAGAAAAATTCACACGAATGTAGGAGCAAACAGTTTTCCTACAAGGTAAAATGAATTTTCACGCTAATCAATATGTTGATCTTGCTTTATAAGCACGACTTGAAACTCACTAGTACACTAGTTGAAATTCGAGTGGAATTTCTCTTGAAGGAATTAAGGGTATATCACGTAATTCCCGTGGCTTGTTCTGGGTCATATACCACACTTCACTCACCCCTTCTATGGGCCATAATTGCTTCTCTTCGTTCTGCTAAGTGTCGTAGTTGCTCTAAAGCAAATAGAGGA
The DNA here is from genome assembly GCA_002313205.1 of Laupala kohalensis. Lineage (NCBI taxonomy): Eukaryota > Metazoa > Arthropoda > Insecta > Orthoptera > Trigonidiidae > Laupala > Laupala kohalensis. Next base: position 2,531,740 of record NNCF01127668.1, read on the forward strand.
ACACCACTCTTGTAACAAATACAGTCATAAGATGACTTTCAAGAACGGATCCGAGCTTTTTGCCACTTTGGAAGTCCGCCACCATAGGTGTATCCAATGTGGTGGTGGGGGGGGGGTAAAGAGGGGCACTTTTCCAAAGTAAAAAAGGACTTGAATGTCATTCAAATTTTCCTGTTGTAAATCACACATCTGGTCAACAAATTCACCTGCGATTCTAACACATTTTATTAATTTGTAATATCTTATTGAAAATAAAGTATAAGAGGTGATATCGTTACTTCAGTATTTTGTCAAATTACCATCTGCAATACTCGCAATGTTGACAAATATCTGGCTAACTTAACGAGCTCTGAAATCTTTGATGCGAGTTTGTGTGACGTTTCAACGCACTAATAGCATAGATGAGATGAATTATCCACTTCATTAGGGCAAACAAAAATAACTAATCCAGAATTTAAAAATTCGATATTCTGGGTGAAAATTTATCTGATTATGGTGCAATTTTTGAAATTTTAAATCACTTATCCTTTGTAAGAAACATGAAATTTACCTGCCCTTTTATTTAAGGAAGATCATGTAGTGTACGGTCTAGAACTAGCCTCCCCTGCCACAAAGCCTGGCTTCGCCCCTGCCCAACACGATTACGTAATTCCAGAATTCGAACAAGCATTTCTTCTATCTCATACATTGGGCTTCATTTGCCGTCTCCTTTTTTCGGACGGCACTCATGTGAGCGTCACACAGGAAACAAGGAAAATTTCACGAAGTATTGCGGTTGTTTTGCGTGTCTGCTACTGTGCGGTATATAAAAAAACTTTGCAGAGAACTTGCATTATCGGTATCACTCTTAAACGTTCTTCACCGCTTCTTTTGTAGCTAAAATGGGTACATTTTGTATTGAAAGCTTTTTACTATATTCCTCATCCAATTCTATCCACTTTTCTTCCACCTATCGAGTTTTGCATTCTTATATTTTGGCACGAACTGGCACCAATGAGCTAACACAAAGAAACCAACCATTCAAATTGATAAAGCAAAATGGCCACCGAAAATCGAAACGGAACTTCTTTCAGCTTTTCACAGAAACTGTTTCGTGCTGTTTCGTTTCCAAGGGCAAAGAACGCGAATCGAAGGGGGAGGGCAGTGGAAGATCGAGAAAAGAGAGAGAGCGGACGAACGGGCGCGGATGTTTCATGTTTCATTGAGTTTCATTTATTTCTCGTATTTGTGGTTGTGCGTCGATTGAACAGCCAAATGTATGAAAAGTGGCGCGGAAGCGATCCCGATACGGAAAGAGGAAAAGAAGTTGCGATGGAGCGGTACTTCCTTTATTTGCACGAGTTTGCGAACAAAGGTTGCTCAAGTGAAATATTACTTGCCTGAAATATGCGAGGCGATTTTTTATTGAGACGTCGGGACCCCAATGCTTTCAGGCACTTCGACTATGAATTAGTGAGTCAAAATCAATTTCACACAAAATGCCACCAAAAGGCGAGGAAACTTTTAGCGTCGGAAACCATTCGCAATTGTTTAATAGTATAATAGTTATGAAGATAATTTTATTTAACTCTGGCGCAGTAAGTATATTGTGATTCAATTTCAAACTCGGGGTTAATTTGGAGAGCTGTACTCGTTTGTTGACTGAAACGATGCATCTATATACTCCACGACTCTTGTGCAAATCGTTCCTCCATCAGAAGTTAAATCGTACACAGAGAGGAGACATACGTGATTGTAAGTTGTCGCATGTAAAGGAGGCATAATTGGTCCGTTTTCCGTCAACGTAATTAGTAAGACCTGTGAAGAATTATATATTGCCTGCTTGACGCTGCGTATTTGCTACTAACTTCTGTCATGAACTATGGAAGGTCAACTACTAACATTCATTTTAAATCGAACGATTTCTTATTCTATTAGATACTGATCCATTATATTAAACAAGTTATCACAATAAGCGACAATGAAATCAATACAACAATCTTCTATAGAGAATTGGAACGAGTGGAGTACTTTATTGTATCTGAGCAGTGGTCTTCACTTGATTTGAATTTACTGATACACACATTCGAATCTTTTCAGCTTGTATTTTCAGCTTGTATGTGGGTGTGGGTAGGAATAATTAATAAATTGGTTCCTTTTATCAAATAAATAACGTTTGTTAAATTGTGTCCTGTACCTTCAGTGATTGGGATCGTCCTGTAAATACCCTATCCATTTATTTCTAATAATGGTTTCGGTGGATAGTAGAAGAAAGAATAGGATTATTATAATTAATATCGTAAAAATCGTATTCGGATGTTTTGCAGTCGAGTTCTGTGCCTGTAGCTAAGTGGACGAAACCAAGATGGAGGTAGTGATGAGTGATCGACATTATTATTCGCTGAATACAACGAAGAAAGATGCGCCAACATTCAACTCTTTCATGAGATTCAAATTCACAATCTTCAGAGTCGTGTTTAGTGTCATCAAATCAACTTTGTGATATTTTCTTAATACAACAATTGACGTGTTTTTCAGAAATGCTTTTCAACTTTTCATACGTCATACTCAAAAATATCTCAACGTATGTTTTTTAATCACGAAAAGTGGTCAAATATTGTTTTTAAGGGTAAAAAAATAATTATAAAATTTATCAGCTAAGTATTCGAAGTCATCAATACTAGGAAATGTAACAATTAGTAAGCCTACGTTTAAAAATCCCTATTCATTCAAAGAATTTAAATGCAAGCAAGAAATACATTGACATTATTTCATTGAAATTAAAAAATAATACAAAAATTGCGTGTTTAAAAAGGAAAAAGATATTATGGAAATAATTGTGGGACACACTTTTACTTCACCTAGCCCTTCGTGAAGGTCCGTTACCCCGAGTCCATTGTTCATTCTGCTCGCATTAGATTTGCATTTCACTTACTGAAAGAGGACAAAGAGGGGCTTTCCTACATTAAGACAATATTAACTACTTCATAATTTTCAGGACCTCCATGCATTTACCCATTTGGTTGATTATGCTGATAACATTACGTTATCTTTAATCCTAGGTAATTTATAGTAAATTTTAGTATTATTTTTTCAAATAATGCATTGAAACTCCTTGAAACGTTGCCACATTAAACATAATTTCAACTTGTAAGCAAACGTCTTGTGTCAACACAGACATTTATCTAATTCAATGTTTCCATCTTCAGAAAAAATCAAATAACTTTTCATGCACTGATCAAAGGGACCGCGGCATCCCAGTGAGATACTAATTCGATGCCTCAACGTTAATGAACATGTCTGGCCGTTACCTTCACTCCGGCTCTGACGTATTTGTCAATTCTGCGAAAACAGTCACAAGTACTTTCCCCTCATATGCTCTTTCGATCACTGTCCTTGATTTTTTATCTAAGGGGGCTGTATTTCCCTGGGGTTGCGCTGTGAGCAAAGGGCTTCTCCTTCGATTTTCCCTCTCAGAACCTATTCTTATGTTGTTGCACTAAAAGCTTGTCCGATCAAACATTTGTATTAATTTCTAATTACAGAATTAAATATTTCAATTCAATTTCCGTAGACGTATGCACACACAGTTCCTTCAACAGGAACATCTCCAAAGCACATATCTTTGAGTGTGAGGAATATAAAGATCGTGAATCAAAATATTGAAGGAAAAGAACCTTTATAGAATGAAACAGAGTACCAGCCTTGCATTCATTTTCGATTCGCCAAAAGTCGTTTCTTTCAGCGGAAGGCGCTCTCCACTGCCCCGTATGCACATGAGAGGCGGTCGCCACCAAAATCAGCGGGTAGAGATGCGTCTTCTTCAACCCGGAGGTTCCGACGCTCTCCCCCACCCTCGCCCCTCCGCCACCAACTCTGCCTCCGCCTCTCACGGAAAAGATATAGGACGCGACCCGTAAATTAACCCTCGACAATTGTGGAGAGCCAACCAGACAGCGGCTTTCCGATCGCAATGAAAGGACACATACATCGCCCACCGAGAGAGCTTTACAGGCCTTCAAAGTGTATGGCGGTGAGAGCGCGAACCGGTCCGAGAGCGGAGTAATGACGTCAACGTTATAAAAAGCAAATCAGAATTGAGCACATTTCTGGACTCATGGAAAACTAGTCGGTGACTATTTTAGAAAAGATAAGTATTGCTTTCAAATATAGACAGTACGTTGAAGTCGAAAAATATTTCATTCTTGATCACAAATTATTTGTTTATGCATTGATGTTTTTTCGAGTACGTAGTGTTTTTATTTTAACTGGAACGATTTATTTTAATTATATGATGTACATATAATGAGGTTCTTGCATTTATGTTATTAAATAATTATGTATATACCAACGTTCTGTATTCTGTACATTAGTCCTTCGCTAGGTCTGAAGACGAGATTTCCGGAAGTAAGCAGTGACTCTGAGCGTCAATCAAAGAATGAAAAAATCGAAAGTTTGTGTTAAATAACCAAAATAAATACCATCCCGTGACACTACGTAGGAAATTAGTAGAAAAGAAGAAATAATTGTGTTCATAAAAATGTTATACCAGCGACCAAATTTATACCGATTAAATCGGTGAAGTCAGGAAAATATTTTATTTGGAATTTAATTCCTATTATAGCTGGTAACATACAATTTACATAAAAGGATGTTAATTAATATTTCAGAGATTATATTATACTGTGCAAAATCTTATGTGATGAATGCAAAAATAGAGCCTGATAATAAATAAAAATTAATTAGCACGACTTCTGAAGCCGACGATGTATCTTAAAATAATATTGAATTAATTACGCCAACAGCCTACACCTTCCTGACGAAATTTATGTACAATAATTTATCATATTCTACCATAAAATATTTCGTTTTATGTAACTATTCTAGGCTACTAGGGATAATTCAAGAAACTGTTATTGAGGGTAAACAGAAAGTGAAAGGAAAAAAGTTTCATAAACGCCTCAAATAGACCAACAGTTTCGGAAACCACTTATTCCCATCTTTCGAAGTCGACGATACGTTTAAACAATACAAATTCTACAAGGTTGTTTCTAATAATCAGCTCGAAATTCAATCAAAATCCTTGGCTATCACGAATAGTACTAGAACCCAACAATGTTGTCTCTAATAATCGTGCATCATACCGACCTGGATAGCTGGGTTGCTTGGAACGTAAAAATCAATTCACGTATTTCTCGATTCTTTATGAAAAAACAAATATTTTAAATATTTTGCATATATAATTATTATATTAATTATTTCATTTCACAAGCATTTCAAAATGCACAAAAATCCACAATTAGAATTCCGTAAACATCAACAATGGTGTCACAATAAAGGTTTAATTATAAACAAATTTAAAAATATACGTGCATCACAGACAGAAAGAGAAAAAAACGACACAGAGTTAAATATCTACGTAATATATTCATTAAATATGCTAGCCGAATTGGAAAAAAATAAAATACTTCAGAGTAATAAAAGACAAATTTATCTAGAAGAAAGAACATAAAACCTATGAAATAAACGAAATAATTCATTATGTGATATATGATACTATTTCGAAACACTAATAAGGAACTAAATATTGGGATAAGGTGACGTTACTTAATCAGATAATTAAAATCTAAGAAATAGGTAAAAATAAATCACTACGAAATTAATTTAAAAAAATACACGATTCTTAGGGAAGGGAACTTTTAAAGTAGAAGAAAATAATTATCGTTAAAAATTTAAATATACATAAAAATTAAGAAAAAAACTTCTTCGGAGAAATAAATCAAATCCATGTAACCCGGAATCCAAGATCAAGAAAAATATAATTTCGAACAAAAGGAAAGCTGTAATAGATATAGAGAAAGATCATTAAGAGTCTCTGAAACAAAATACTGAATCCAATTATATTAGATCTATTTTATACTAAAAATGAAATAACTTCGGATAAAAAGAAAATCAGTTCAAAACAGTTAAACTTTTAAAGACTTGGAAAACCAGTAAATTGTAAAACTTTAATTTTCAGGTAAATATCCATATTGGAAGATAATATACAAAATAACGCATATGTGATAAGTAGTACGTGGCGTCCAAAACGGAAGAGTGTATTTATGTAATTAATACCTTATATGTCACTATAAACCTTGCATACCTTTATGCAACGGTAAAGAATCAGGTGGTTGGTTGTATCAGATCCTAAAAATAATTTTGAGCGAATAAAAGTAATTTGAAATTTTTTTACATAAATTAATACTAAAGTCGTTTTCCTCTCTTAGAATTTAACACATTTCTCTTGCAACTGAATCAACAACACATAAACGAACGTAACAAAAAGACAGCAAGCTGACTATAAAAATTTTGAATTCACATTAATATGGACGGCCAAGTATGACAGGTTTCTCCTTAAGCATGAGATATTCTTGCATGATAAAAAGTAAAACACCTGTGATTACTTAGATTTTTTGTATTTTTATCTTTTTACTTGAGATTAATAACAAAAACTGTGATTATAATCTACTCAAAAGCAAAATAATTTTCCATTTGAAAGGGAAATCGTCTGGGTCATGTTTCGTAAATGTTCAGCTGATCATAATTATTCATGTACTAATTAATCTTGCGCCTTAAGCAAAATAAATAATTACTCACCATGTTAGTTTTATAAAATTTATATGAAAATCAATTAATATAGTCATTAATATAGATGAAACCGGGATGTGTTTAGTGAAACGTAAACCAACATGAATATTAATAGAATAGACTCTGTCAAGAAAAACAACTGTTACACCATTTATTTCAAGGCCTGGGGCAATCATAATGAATTCCCGGTTCAGATAATACCCACAATTCTTCTACCCTCTTGCACTGCGTACCCTAAGAATTGCTCCGTTAGTAAATGCTAATTGCTTCATAATTTATGATAAGAGTTTTATGTCTAGACCTACAGAATGAAGGACTCCAATTTTATGCAACTCGTTAAAATAGAGGTCATGGTTATCGATTAGTTAACGAAAAGAAAAATAAAGTTATACAATACTTATTATCTCATTAAAAGCATATAAATTTCTGCATTTTTATAAAAGCTTTCACATTTCAGTAAATTAATAATGAAATAAACAATATTATATATTTATAAATATATTATTTCTCATATCCCCATCGGAATCTTCCGAGAATGTTATCCATTAACGTTTGTGGTTTGCTAATGGCATTGGTAGTATAACTAAACATTTCAGCAAACCTGAAAACAATGAATCGAATACATATTTTTATATTTCAAAATTATTTTTCAATTACTTTTAGATATTTCCACCCCGAACCCAATTTGTGCTAGGGGTGCCTTTTTCCCATGAAGGCTGTTTTTTTACGTACATGATATCAGAATGTCTCTATAAACTCAACGACACCAAAAATTATAGGCCCCTCACTGGTATCTGGCATGTTTGATAATTTTACATAGTATTCCCTTCCCCAGGATACAAGCTCATTTAGGACGTCATGAAGAATGTCACTACCAATTTCAGCGATCCCCCAAAACTACGAACTCAACATTAATATCGGTCATTTTTGATGATTTTTACTTTTGATCCCCTTCACACCCATACACAAAGGGTGCTTATTTCTTGCAGGGGGTGATTGTGGACGTAGCGTTGAGGGCGTTACTTCATATAAGCAGTCCCAAAAGTTGATATATTCAACACCAATAAAAGACCGTCTATTGTTTATTTTTAACTGCTTCTCATTTCCATCTAACTTCTCCAGGGATGCTAAGGGTATATCATCTCCAATGTCGACCGATAGTGAATTTACAAAGCATGTGGGGCATCCTCATTCATCTCAACGGCACCGAAAACTATGGTTTCGAATCTAATTTCGGTTTCTTCCATTATTTTTACATGTCACCCTCTTTCCACCCTTCCCTAGGGATGCCAGGGATATCTTACCCCCAGTGCTTGTTGTCATATTGTTAGTCATCTGTGTATCAAGGTTGGTTGAAATTGCTCCAGGCACTAAAGAGTTGTGGTGGGATACATACATAAAACATTCCAACCACTATTTCACCCCCTTAGGGGTAATTTTGTAAAATCCGTTCTTAAGGGATGTCTTCAACCTAAAAGCAACGTACCAGCAAAATTTGAAGATTGCAGACTGAGTAGTTCTTGAGATTTCGTGATTAGTTGGTCAATTAGTGATGGTATTTCTATTAGGGTGGGGGCTTTTTTTTCGTATATATCTTAAAAATAATGCGACTCTTCTTTCTTCTAGAAATTAAAACGTTGACAGATAATAAAAAATAGATAAAGATACACAATAATGTCACACATATATTGCTCGGAACGTTTGGCCTGTCGCCAGCAACAATCACGCAGAAAATGGTCCGTTTCTTCTCTCTTCGAATTACGTTGACTGACCAATGGATGAAAGGAAAGAAAAGTAGGAGCTAAATTTGAAATTTAATTTTGAATAATTTATCGTCGTCTATTTAAACCGAGATGGGTAGAGGTTCCTAGGGACAAGATGAAACCTAATTCACATGTATTTACATCTATGTTTTTGGAATAATTGGTGAGAATTTGCAAAATTATAATTTTAAAGCATTGCATGGCTGCACTTACTACATAGAAGATCATTTCCAAACGCTCCAGTGTATTAAAGAAACTAAATTTGAAAGTTAGTCATACGTTCAACAATTATTCATTTAACGGGTTTAAAAAAGTTTTAGAGTATACTTATGTTAAAATAGTTGTGTTTAAATGATATTTGGTGACCTATTTAGAGGTCACTTGCAGAGTGAGACCCGGGGAGGAACGCCCCCTTCTCCCCCAGCTAAATTAGATCCCAAAATAGCTTTAATAATTTTACTTATTTCTTCTTTTCTTTCAAACAGTTTATGGCACTAGAAAAACTGGAGATTTGAGTCTTACCATATATCTAGCAAAAATATGAAAATACTGTTTTGGGAGAATTTACAGAAGATTTGGGAATAAATTATGATCACCTATTCCATATACCATGCATCAGAATATCACAACAGCAGTTTTGGAAAGGTATTTACCGTTTTGTTCTCCGAGATCTCCAGCAAATGCAAGCCACACAAACAGATGTTTCCGCGAACCCGTACACACTGATCAAAATCTTGGTAACACTTTCTCGGTACACATGTCCAAAATCCGCATACATTCGCTGTCTGCTCCTCGCCCCCCCCCCCAAACTTTGTGACCCAGCTCCTCTCCCTCCACCCATCCCCTCCATTGCCGCCTCGCGACTTGGCGCGCAACCCTGGTCGGGTGCACACCGAGGAGGGTGTTAAACAAATCGGGTTACCTTCACAAAGCGCCGCACAATAGGTGCGCTCGAGCTTTCAACCTTGTCGCGAATTTGCCTAAGCCCCGCAGCGCGTGGGGCAGCCACCGTGCCTGCCTCGCCGCCACACAGTGGGTTCAAATCTACGTTGCCTCGGTACAAATGATTTTTACGAAATTAGTGGTGTTGCGCGACGCAGCACAATTCTACGTTAGGGACTGCAGATAAAAAATATTTACGACCCAAAAACTTTATTTCTGGATACCAGTCATTTCGTACTTGAACATATTTCACCCGATTATAATAGTTTCTGAATTTAGATTCATGAAGTTGGAGTAAGGTAGGTTTTACACGGTCATTTTTCTATGTTATATCTATGGTCAAATATATGATCAAAGTTTCTCTCAACGAGAACCTGTCATAGGTATATGATCATAGTTGAACTTGGGCAATACACGGTCAAATCTTTGATCATATATCTTAACAAAGATTCATCCACATTAGTTTTGTGGACCGAGCGATCTGAAAAAATATTTGAAACTTTTTTTCTCTGTCGGTGCTTGAACCCGAGTCAACGAATAATTTCCTTTTTGACGGGTCCTTTTGACGGGTAACCACGAAAAGACGGTAGCAAAATAAGGTGTAAAATGCTGAAAAACAGCAGTGCAACTTTGTTCGTAGACTAGTATCTATCACGATATGTAAGTGAAGACGTTGACATAAGTGTAGGAGCGATTGTTCATTCGCTTACACAACAAATGAGAAATAGGCTTCAAAGTGCAATTAGTAAACAATTTACTTATCTGCTCACTCGCCAACAAAATGTTGTAGAATAGGTTCCCCTCAACAAAATAGAAAAAAGAAATGCCATTCGCTTTCGTTCTCGAGAAGCAGTTTTTTTTTGTGGGGTTTTAGGGCTCGTCAACGTCAGAGAGCCCTAAAGCCCTACAAAAAAAAATGCAGTTATAAATATAATTTAAATACGGTTAACATTATCCCCGCTCACAGCTTTACAAAATAGCGTAGCGGTAGCGTGCCCGCTTACGGAGCGGTAGGTCGGCGGATACTATACCGGACATATTTTGTCCTTAATCAATAATTAAATATTTGAATACATAGATAATTAATTTAGTACAATACACGTCAATTTTTAAACGTTTGATTGTAACGTTTTTAGAATACCATTTCGGTTTGTAATTTGCTTTTTATTAACACCTTTAATAATAATAATAATAATAACAGAAAAAACAAAAATTTTGAATTGATATTGAAATTTATTAAAAAATAATAACATTGTTTGCTACAAATTTCAAACTTTATAAATTATTTTTAAAACATTGAAAATTAAATTCTAAAAATCAAAATTGTTCACTCTCCGTACCAGTTTTATTTTCATTTATTCAATCATTTGGATGATGTTTATCATAAAAACATTCAAAACATAAAATCTTTCCACATACTTCACATTGAATAAAGCTTACATTGTTATATAACGTTTTTTATTACTTGTAGGAAAACACATCTTTTAAAATTGAGAACGAAAGCAAATTTCGTAATTTCCTTTCGAATTAATTAATTACTGAAACATATTAAATAATATTGAGTAAGGGTCTGATATGAAAATGTGTGCAGAATTGTCAGAAAATGAATTATGGTAAATTACTTGAAAATTGTCCAGAACAGATATTTCGAGTTGAAGAGAAAGTTTTACTGATGCTACTTCGAACCTTGTACTCTGCACAGTTGTTTGGAGATGAAATGCAATCCGATCTCAGCTGTTTCCAAAAAATAGGTGGTTTACATTCTACTTTACATAAATAAACCCACAGAAAAAACATATTTCATGTAAAGCATAGCAGAATTCGTGAAAAGATAATTGGGTTCGTAAATCCCCGTAGTAGAACACTGCTAGTTGCGGGTCACTTTATAACGCGCCAGTAAGCATCACGAATAACGAACGATGCAGAAAGCGACGACTCGTGTACTCCGTGGCGGGGACTTCAAATTCCCGGTCTCGAACACTGCAGAGCACCACGATGCAGTTCATTCAAGGTATCTGTGGTGTGATCGTACTTACTTTCCGAAACCTAAAAAGTACTTTCATGATCGATTCGGCGCACGCGAGTGTAGAATCTCTATCAGTCCATTTATAGGTACAATAATAATAAATTTATTGTCAAAAAGCAGTACAAACTGCGTATGACCACGTGGAGGACAATACACTAATTTACTCTCCGGAAGCAAGCAAGGGACCATCCCATCAATTCCGATCAAGGGTCCTAAGGCTGAGACGGATTCAAAAATTTCAGCAAAAGTTCCTAGATAAGATAAAAAGTTAGCTGCGAGTTATGATACTAATAGAATGTCAATATGTTTGCAATTTAACGCAAAAAATTTACATGTACAAGTTATTATCGAACTATAGATTACTCTGAGAATAGTGTTTAAAAATCATAAGAATTGAAATAACATTGAATTCACGATTTATTGTTATAATAAACATGCCCCTAGACAAAGCCTAGAGAACCTGTATAAGAAATCCGGTTCTACCCGAAGGAAAACCCGGGCCAGGATAGGTTATTCAGAGTTTTTAATTAATAATTATTTTAGTTCAAAAACTAATGTAATATTGTTGGAAAATAGTCACACTTCTAATAACTATATTTTTTGACCTAGAACTGTTTTATTTCTTATTAAGGATTATGGACACGTGTGCGAATACAGCGCAAGACGATTATTTTTGCCCTCATTCCAATGTTGTGTATTTTCCTTTCGTAATTCATTCCAGATAATGGAATTAAATGCCATTCCTCTTTGAACAGCAAGACTGCAAAATATATTTTCAAAAATTTCGTTGTAATCAACCTTATTTGAATACTACCAAATCCTCAAATTCGTATTAAACGGGAACTCGAGAAAGATTGTTTCTTGTTTCCAGTAATTGGTATGTTTGATTATTCCAAGAAATTATTAATACGAAAATAAGTATAAAATGTATAAGTAGTAAAATATACACATTCACCGAATACTTGACATTTGTAATTAAGTTGATTCGTAATCACCAGAGATACGTCAGAATCTGAAAGTAAATTATTGCAGTTGGTCGATCAGATCATTACTCCACGACAACTTTAATTCCCAACATTTCTAGTTAAATATAATATTATTAGTACAGCCTAAATGAACAGTCACGGGATTGGGAGTACATTATGAAGAGCAATATACCGTTGCTTTCAGATTAGTATACAAATGAAATGTAAATGCAACTGGCCAATAAGTGTAAGTATATTATAAATTAATTTATGAACTCGCAGTATACCCGACGATTATTTGAATATGTATGTTTTGTTTTCAGAATGTTCACTAGAGTTTTCGATTGTCACTGTGTCATGTCAAAACTTTGACAAATTTTGGCGATATTTTAACATTTTTGACAGTTTTTAATATGGTATAGAGTGAGACCGGCTAATTTGGATATAAGAGATATTTAACATAATATTTTTAATACTTTAAAATAAATTAGTATAAACACCATTTTCATATACACTGGTTTGTACAGTATTGTATCATATTCAGTGTGAAATTTGATGTGACGACACGGAACTTTTCATCAGTTGCTTGGCTATTTTAACACTTTGCAATTCACAAAGAATCCCTTGAATAGCTTCTTAAGTAAGGTAACATTACAAAAAATTAAAAACCATACTTTTAAAACGTTTCTTGATTTACCAACACTAGATTTTCAATAAATTGCATTTAAATGATGTGGTGTAATTGGGGTATAAATACAGGTTATATTATAACTAACTACAATGTTCTGGAATGAAATGCTTCGGCTGGGTGAAGGTGAAATTTGTTGAGTGCTTTCCACCACATATTTTCATGGAAAGAATTTTAAAGTTAACGAAAAATTCTATTCTCCAATAATATTGTAGGCTACATGCTTATTCATTTTTTATATATTTTTTACCTAATTCGCTAAATAAATAATACTTTTTGTCCCTTTTTTTCCTTTCCGAGGTCAATAGGAATTAGAAGTGGATGAAGTTATTTGTTACATACTAACTGAAAAGAACGTTTTAGTGTGTATATTACATATTAGATCCACTATCCCCCGTCCCAGGAGTAATTTGAGTACAGGTATTCAATACATTGCTAGCTACAGTAAACTATAAATATTTATTAAAGTGATACTTAACTACAGGGTAAAGCCATATCTCCGAACATATATACAAATCAATAAAAATTAACATTGGAAATAATAATAAGGATTTAATCTGGAAAACTGCTCAGTTATATACCAAAATGATCCCAACTTACTTTATAAACCAATTTGTTTCGTATTAGCACTAAATTTAGATATATCAGAAAGGTCTGTGAAAATGTATTGCGTCAAAGTTGCGAGGGGGAGCGAGAAATAAATAATAAACCGAGAAAAGCTAGATCTCCACGAAACTAACATAAATTAGAATACCTCCTGTCGTGCAACGGATAAACAAGAATTAATTAACAAGTCCCATTTCCTGATGATATCGCCCCTCGACAAGAGAGTAAAATTCCTTTCCCATAAAGTAGCGCGTTCTTCTTCACTCTCGCATTCAGGTTCCAGATGCAGCGATAAGCAGATAAGGGAATGTTTCCGTTCACGCCTCACTCGCGGCTCTAATTACCTGCAGCCACGCACTCGCAAATATTCCCTCTTCGCCTCTTCCTCTCTCCCCCATCCAGACCGCATCGCTCCGACGCGTCATGTGTTGCATACGTCCCTCTCACAGTCGCCGCCGCAACGCACCCCGTGGATGCGACGCAATGCACGCACGTGCGTAAGTGCTCTATGGACACCGGTCCTTACATTTTACGCTCTATCAGCCGTGATTTAGGAGCATCCCGCGGTGGCCTCGACGCATACAAAGCGCACCCTGTATATCCGATGGATTGGAGGGCATTGCTTTCCAGAGGGACTTTTACTGCGGTTCCAGTCAATCCATAGACTGGCGCGTTCGACTGATTTCGCGTTTGGCTTCCCATTCGAAAGGTTCTGTGATTGACTCTCGTTGGGGACGGACATGTTGATGCTGTTTCCCACGAGTTCCAAACGGAAATAATTGATTCCCGTTCCTTCGAAACCTTCAAAAAGAAAGCTGTCGAACACGAATGTCCACTCGACTTCGGGACTGGAACTCTTTGCTTGAGAGATTTAAAAATAAATTAAACTGTTAATTTACTATTTCTGATTGAATTCACAAACTATTTATAACTGAATCGAATATATTAATGTATTCATGATTTATAGGCTTCTATTTCGTCTTTCAATTTTTCGATTCAACGATTCGATTCGAAATTTAGATACTTTTTCTTAGTGTGTGAGGAGGGGGGCACTCGAAAGACAAATACAATAAATCATTGTTTCAAAATAAATAAATTGAATTTCGAAATACTTTTATTCATTAAACATAGTTTTATTTTACAAAATATTTTCCATTATGAAGTGTGGTATAAGGGGTGAATGTTAACTTTCGAAACTAAATGGTGGACTTTGGTCTGAGGATACATTCACCGTAATGCCCTTGGTTCCAAAAGCTTTAAAGCACGAATTAATAAAAGAAAACCAACCTCCCTAAAAGGGTGAAATGTTTAATGTCTTGCAGTAGGTTAGTCCCATCGGTGAGGAAACACCTAACCCACGTTACTTCGACGAGCTCATACCGCCCTGAGTAACTTTGGAACATCTTAAACGTACTCCTTTTAAAGGGAGTGTAGGGATATGGAATGGGGAGGAGTCGCCAGATGTGGGTGATTTTTTTATCTCAGGTTTGAAACTGGAAATTATTGAGTCTGTATACGCGAGTCTAGCTCTTTTTGACAACTGCAAGTAAGATATTTTCACCTGATTTTCCTGAAATTTTCACTCTTTGACATTCTAATAGTGTCTTAGCGCAAAAGGGGACGCACAAACACCTCCCAATAAGGAATAACACACAGGAGCACCCGCACTCCAAATTTCCCTATGAAGCATTTTAAAACATAGAAGTTATGGTGCGACGAAGGAACTGTATTGTTAATTTTGTATTGCTATGTATTAACGTAAAGAAGTTTCAAAAGCAGATATAGAACCAAATGAGTTGCATAGGAAGTAAAAATGCTTTTTGTCGAGAAATTATATTTGACCGATACGAACATTCAAAAATTTAAACTTTTCAAAATATGGCAAAGGTCAGCGCATTTGAGGGAGATGCAATTGTATTAACAGAATTATTCCCTAGGAAGCAACAATTATTACCAATTTATCAAATGTTTATGATATCAAGTTGTATGTACTCTTGACGCCATATCATTTTCAGTTTTAAATATTTTGTCTGATAGCAGTTATGCTTACAGCAAAACTAATACCAGAAAATAAATATTTTCCTAAACTTGTCCCGAAAATAGGGATTACTGAGGAGAAAATTTTCATGCTTATTCCGTATTGATCTCCACATTTACCAAATTGAAGTATTTCTCTGAAAGCGAGATTTCGGGGAACAAAGACATAAAAGGGTGTGCAACGCCACATTGTCTATAGAGGTGATAGAACACGAAACCCGCATGGTAGATATAATCTCGGATACATTCGCGGAAAGAAGAAGTACATAACACTGGACAAGCTAGCAATGAATACGTTTCCACGAATCGCAACAAGACACATTATGCTTCAGTCCTCTCCCCTCCCCTTTACCCTTCGATTAGATTTCATCTGGTTCTGAAAGGACAACATTCGCCGAATGTTCGTTCGTTCGTTCGGAAATCAGGCACGAGCAGAAACACAAAGAAAACACAAAATGTTTTTTTCCATGACTCCAATTTGTAAAATACAACTAAGTCTTAAAGTGAAGCCACGAAGCATTCGTCAAATGTCTATTCCATGCGTCTCATTCTGATGTATGAAAATTTTTGATTATATGGACTTGTTGGTGTTAACTAAAAATTAGTTTGATAGCTGCAAAGTGTGAACAAACAAGGTTGGGGACCGTAGCTGAAATCAAACCACATTTCAGATCACACTAGTTACATTTCCGAACCCATTGTAGCGTAGGTGCCTGAGTGTATTTCAGAGCAGAAGTGCCAAGTGCGTCAGATTTCTGAAGACGGGTTATCCTCTGAAATGTCATAATCGAACGACGGAGGCTCCATGGAAGGAATATCCGTTCCTTGATATCGCATCAAGAAAGAAAAGAGACAAAAATTAAAATATGACCAATGATAAAGAATTTTTATTTAAATTACAAATAGGGAAATTCTCGTCAATTGTATAGACAATGAGTTTCGACCGCTGTATTATCATAAGTAGATGACTCAATAAAACATATTAAAATGATAATTCATTGATGATCGTATTCTATGGGATAAATATTAGATGATAAGAATATTAGATGAAGATAATATAACAAGCAGATAACTTTGTTATTCTCATTGTAAAGAGGCGCACAAATATTAATTCCGCCACTGCCTTAGGGTCATTTATCGGAATTGATGGGATGATCCCTTGCTTGTTTCTGGAAAGTTAGTTACTTGCTCTCCACGTGGTCATATGCAGTTTGCCAATCCTTTTTTGGCGATAAAATATATTTATCTAGAAAGTAAGTAACGAAAAAAAATAGCTCCGGTTTAAATTGAGTTTTAAAGATATTTTGGAACAATGGTTCTTGATACAGTCCCAGGAGGTACAGGATCTCAATCGGTCCTCAGTTTCGATCCGGTTCCGTCCCGTTTCCGGCTGCTGGTTCAACCCCACCAAAGCAAACTACAATGGAAGGCAACTTTTTTCATCAATATCATATAAAATCAGTTTCATCTCAACTCCGCTGAAGCGATTTAAATCCCGCATAAATTTTTACTCGCCCCTTCTATATTTTTTTTCCGACAGATAGGACGAATCATCGATATTCATTAAAAACACATAAAACCAGTTCTCTATCGAGTTCAAAACGCTTTCACTACCAGAAGTCAAAACGAACACAATTACGAATATAATCTCACGAAAAATTATTTCCATTACTTGTTCACTGTATTATAGGTGTTCAATTCTCATTTTCTACTCACATGAAAACAGAGGAAAACAGCAATCAAAACTAGCGGTGCAAAACCATTGCACATACCTTCTCATATACTTTTCTCGGTCTGCACCACCGAGTAAGAAAAAATTCTATAGAGATAGGGATCATTTNCCAAAGTCGCTAGATGAATCTATTAGTCTTTAATTTGAAATTTGAAAGTAAAATGAATATTCAGAATATTATTTCAAAATATACAGCGATATAACAGTCTTATAAAAATCATAAAAGTGTTGTGTAAATGTAATTTCCTTGTAGACAGAAATTACTGTATTTTCGTATCTACAGTGCGTTTGCTGTTCTCCAATTCAAAAGAGTACTTTGACCTTCATTTGAAGTACTCTTCGTTTCAGAGTAAAAAATTAGAGCACGTGCATCGACAACAAGTAAATTCTACCGTAAACACAAAATGAGAATTAGTTTGAATCATTCATTTACTCAGAATCGCTGCGCTCAGACGGACGGACATCATGCCAAAAACCACTTTTACAGAATCAGGGATCGCCAAAACGGATATTTCCGTCGAAATCGTGCTTCCGATTTTTTTTCACGATTACAATATTTTCTTTATACTACGTATATGAGAAAGTAGAAAAGCACTTGTCGAGTGCTCGAATACTTTCGTGTTTAAATATATGCCATAAATGCTGTGAGAAAATCGCGATGTCGCAGGTTGATCTTAACGAATAAATTAGCAGTAAACCTTTACCTGAACGAATAGAAAGAGTTTCATTGGAGGCGAGCAGTGTATCACTCAAAAGTTAAGACAGATTTTATCATGAACGCCAGACCTCGACCATATCTTGATCAAAGTGAATTTCCACGGCCAGATACGAGAACAATTTCATAGTACAGTGCTACAGAGTTCACGTTCTCAGGAAACGACGTATCAAATCGTTGATGTTAGGGTTTTCACAAGAAATTACTAGAGAACCTTCGTGAATGCTGTTCTGGTCCTATTTTCTTTCATAATGGAACAGAGTGGTGCACGGTTTACAACTAATGGCTGTGAAGATAATAGAGCTTACGGAACTGTCCTCGGCACTCCTGTACTCTTGATTCTCTCATAGGTAATTGTATCCTACGATTGCCGATATGCTCATGTCGACAACAAACAGCAGTATTTCGTCTCTCAAATCCCGCAAATTACACGATGACTAAGCTAATACGGGCAACTTGTACACTGATTTTGATGTAACAGTTTTGCCTCCATTCGGGACTTTTGTAATTTTTTTTTATTGTTTTCCTAATTAAACTAGGTCATTTGTTCAGTATTTTCATTTTTCTCGTTCTCTGTAGGTCATTATAATTACATTGGTATTCTAGCAACCAAATAAGATCTGAGTACTGCTTGAAATCACAATTGAAAATCTTCCCCACGGTGCCTTGCTATGTTTTAAGAGAAAATTAATTTTGGCGTGACTGATACCAAAACCTTTGTAAATATACAGAATATTAGGACGAAACGGCTCCACCAAATGGACAATAATTACAAAGTGTCGTGAAATTAAATTATCCAAGTGCCCTATTTTCAAAACATTCTTCTATTAAGTAGCTTACTGTTCGATAAGTCTTTAATAGTTTTGTATTTGGATTTTCAACACTGCTTGTTTATGGAAACATGTCTTCTTGAAACAATAATATCTTATCTCAAAGAAAATGATAAAATAATGAAAAAATAAGGGTGCGCTACAGAAATAGGGGACGCGAAGGGTAAAACAAGAAAAAAAGAAACTGCTTAACTGATACTGATCCAAAAAATTGAAATAAGTACCTCAAATGAAATTTATTAAATGAACCCCTATCAATCCTGTGAATGACTTTGTAATAAGGTTTTTCAGTCAAAAATTGTTTTTGAATTTCCGTCAGGGGTAAAACTCACTGTCCACATAAACATATGTAAAATTACGTTGAGCAAGAAGTAATATCTGTGTTATGCTACAAGGAGCACACACAAATTTTAAACTGTAATGGTTTTAACTTGTAAACTGTAAAATTTAAAAAGTACTTGCAAGTTATAATTGTTAATGGAAATATTAATAACCAATATTTTTTGTAACCAACATGGAATGGGCAATTTTTAATTTAATGCTCTGTTGTATGAAAAAATTGGATTGTCGGTTGGTTCCTTGTTGCAAAACACAGTCCAATCGTGAATCTATGAAATTTTTGGACTTAACAGTTATAATTATATTTGTTTTAATTACTTGGAAAAGTAAAACTTCTCGACCTTTTAGGGTATTTTTTAACTAAATGTATTTTTTATGGAGTGAAACAATTTTTTTTAATGTTACAAATCTGGAAGTGACTAGAAATAAATTAAATTAAGTGATATTTCTGGTACATATTTTTAAAGTTTCTAATATCTGAATTTTTTGTGATTAGTTATTTTTACCTTGTCTCTTATAAAGTTAATCAGGAGACATCGGGGTATTATGAGTGTAAGGCAATAAAACAAAGTAATCCGATTGACAAGGTTACCATTGAAATTAAATTAAATTATTTTCATGTTATGAAACATTCAGATTCGACGCATATTAGGATTTGTCATTTCTTTACTGGCTGAAATATTAAAAACAAAATTATACAGCGAGAGCGGGAATTGAAAGAGTGAGGCGAAACGGAAATAAATAGTGCATAAGAAAAAGTTACGTTTTTTACTAATTTCCGTGAGTTACATGCATGTAGTGTCGATTGTTCTTTTCTGCTAAGTTTGGGACTCATTCAAAAACAAAGAAAGGATGGAAACTATCTTAACACAATGAAAATGTTCCTCATAAAATCTCAATTAGACAACCTTCTGGACCTGCGTGAAATAAACTACGTGGTTATTCTCCGGAAGCCCAATTAATATGTAGTATGATCTGAGATAAATTGTGTGTAGTGAGAGAATAAGACATTGATTCAAAAATAATTCTGACAAAGATCGAAGTTCCAAATTCCTCAGAATTGCCCCTGCGTGGACTTTTTTTCTGTTCGATCGACAAAAGAATCAATACGTAATGATAATGTATAAGTGGTTTGTACACTGCTTTAACGTTCCGTACAGGCGCAATTATTTGATACAGTTCCCTGCCATCATCCTTGTTCCTGCACTGTCTCTCGAGAAACTTACGATCCTTTCCACTCTTTGTTAGTAAGTATTCTCTGAATCACAACATCGACTTAGTTTGGAAGCAATTGTTGATTAAATAAATATTTTAGGAATAATTGTTCTTGCTGCCGTGCGGAAGTCACGATGGAAATACATATGGCCTTATAGCAACATAAACCGCGAAGCAGGCCAGATCCATCATCTGCATATCCACGTTTTGCATTACTACGAACTCCTCTGCTGAATGACAATCAAAGACATGTCTCATAATTCGTTACTTTTGTTTGATTAAATTGATTAGATTTTTTTAAAGAAATAGAAATATCACAGTACTTTAAGATTCTACAATATTTTCTTAAAGCCATAAATTTATTACATTTAGAGCAATCTTCAAAAACATAAAAACAACCTCTAAATGACTGGATTTAATTATTTACCTGTGGTCTCCAAATCACCTGAACAACCACTTACAAACATTTTCTTTCAGTCTCAGAGACCACTATACCTGTCTATCATAATTTAATCTACATTCTTTGTAAATTCTGTGTTGGTGTTTCATGCATGTATATATGTGAAAATTATAAAGTTGAGTATAGTTGTGTGTAATCAGAGCTAAATGAATTGAGGCAGGTAAATGGAAAAGTTTCTTAGTACCGAAAAGAGAAAAAAAGTCTTCTTTTTTTTCGCAAGAACCGATCTCTTTGGCTACGTCAATTTCAAGGTAATCGGTTAAGCGTCTGACAGGTGTAACATTCTAAGCACCATGCTCCATGCAGTAAGAACTATTTAGCAGTGGATTTTGTTGTCGCTCGGCGCGAGAGTTGTTTACATCCCGCGGTAAAGTTTGAATTTTAATTATTTTGATTGAGTTTTCATCGCCATTTTTGACATTCAGAAAATTTATAAGAAAATGAAAAATATTTTTTTCGACGAATGTGATTGTGATGATCATAAAAATATTTTATAAGGATATTCTTTGATATATTTATTTTATATCACATTGCCTATTCTGCAATCAGTCGGGGAAATCGATATTATAATAAGTATTTTATTCTAGAATTTTTTCAAGTTTGTCGTAACGCCTGGCAAAATAATGGTAACAAGGCCTGGCACATATACTCATTAGGAACTATCCGTGATAGCGCATTTTTTGAAATCCCCTCTGGGACACATTCTCCATATTTTAATGGTTTGCCACTTCAACGGTTTCAAAATAACACCGTTAAATTTGAAGAAGAATATTTTTTTCTAATTAACATTAGTTGCAACATCAAAAAAATGTCTATGATGATCTTCTCATATTCCATTACGGTGTTTCAACAGTCTTTTGTGCCTCCAGTAAATATATATTTTTGGCCCATTGACATGCCTCAATTCTAATTTCTTCAGGAAGAATATTGATTAAAATCATGTGTTCATTGTTTTATTGAGCATGTAGTTCTAGACAATATCATAATGTGATTCTTATGCAAGGGTCAACTTTAGTCGGATGTAAAAAAAGCGCCAAAATATAGTCTTAATTCATATATCTCTTCCGTGTGCCAAAACGTGGAAAAGATATGTGACAACTTTCAATCACGTGAAAATGCGACGAGCTGGGAATCGAACCCTGTTTTGACCGCAGGGGTGTCAATCATTACACCAACCGTTCACCTTCCACAGGTCTGGGTGGCAATGGTGTACAGTTGTGGAGAGTTATCACATATATTCTTAATGGTTATGCTGTCTTTTCGCGAAACGTTAACTAATACACGAACGAATGCTGTATCTGTTCCGTTTATGACGCAGGGTCGCCGCGACCGTGGGTGCGCTGGTACCGAGACGATATGCCCGCGGGAGGCCCGGCACGCCAGTTGCCCGGCGTGGGTGCCCCCGTGAGCGCTGACCTCGTGCTCAAGAACCTGGGACGCAGCGATCTGCACTCGCAGCTGCGCTGTGCAGCTTCCAACAACAACCGCACCGCAGCGCTCGAAGCCATCGTCACCGTCGACATGAACTGTGAGTCATCCGCATGTCCCTTTCTCAGATTTATTCTTAGGCCGGAATGGCACTACCAATGTAAAGAGTAGTTCAACTTATTTCCACTGCCCGTATAAAATCCATGAATGAATAAAATCGACCTCCTTTCAACAGACAACGTTTTGACCCTTGGTTCGCGTAACCATCACGTTACTAAAACTTCAAAGTAATAAAAACTTCAAAATTTTAGTAACCTGGTATGACCCGAAACAAGGGGCGAAACGTTGTTTTAACATTTTGAAGTGTAAATATGTAATTCAATGAACTGATTTTAAAGTGTTGGGATATGTAAAATTCATTCGTAAAAAGGAGGTATTGGGAGAGTTTCGTCAGTAAGTCTTGAGTAATTTATTTTTTATAATCAACAACTGTTAATACTACAAACAATGAGGTTTCTAAGCCAACCATAAAATTGTATGTTAATAGTTGATGACGTATTAAGCGATACGAACTGGGCCCGCAATCTGTTTAGCTTTTTTCTTACACCATCATTTGTAAATTATTGTACCAAATTTCTTTCCGACTGGGAACGATTACTTTATTATCATCTACTTTTGGTTTCTGTTGTTATAATCGCTGTTACAAACATGGAGGAGTTTGAAGCGTTCATATCCAAAAATTAAATACATTGCTGCTCTCACTGCCCACCTATTTTCTGCCATTTTCTATGATACCTCCGCATCTGGAGGACATATTGGATAAAGAGGCTAACAATGTTCAAAGTTGTCTTATTTAATCATTACACAGCACAATAACTCGGATCACATTCCATCCAAGAACTTCGTTCACAGACCTCAAAGAAGGACCTTGGAAGTGTAATACCGGTCTTAGTTAGACATCCTCCACATATGTCAGCTCGAGTCATCAATGCAGTTTGTAGTCCGGTTTTGTTGAAGTAGAGCACACAATCGTATTCCACATCACTCGCAGTTCACGCAAATTACAACGTTGCAATTCTAGGTTCTGGTCATCTAGAGGTGTACAGATAGAAGATCAAAACTGGAGAGAAGCAGTGCTCGCTCTGGAGAGGCTTGAAATGACTGTATTAAGAAGTTATACCGTCCTTTCACATCAATGTTGTGTACTTATACCAAAAGGTGACAACCCTTGGGTTGACGCGTTGTGTTTCATGTTAACTTGTTTCAATTTATCTGGTCAGATTTATTATGATCATACTGCATCCATCATTGAAGCTTTGGAAAGGAAGCAGCAAGTATTAAGTATAAAGATGTTGCATAGAATCAGTTGGTGCTTGTGTTTTCATTTAGAGTGAGTTTAGTAGCCACACACCCAGTATTGTTATAACCGAATATATTTTTACTTTAGTAATTTTCATTACAAATATGTAAAAATAACGAAACTGTTACCTAATAATAAGGTTCTAGTTAAATCAACGTTTCTACATCACATC
This sequence comes from Laupala kohalensis, assembly GCA_002313205.1. Lineage (NCBI taxonomy): Eukaryota > Metazoa > Arthropoda > Insecta > Orthoptera > Trigonidiidae > Laupala > Laupala kohalensis. The sequence continues at coordinate 2,555,627 of NNCF01127668.1, forward strand.
ACAGTTCAAAAAGTCATAAACCGTAATAATCAAAGACAATGTAACGAGTAAATGCGAAGTTCATATGATCCTGCATCGACGAACAAATCTATGATTTGAGAGGAATAAAGTAGGAATCGTAACAAAGAAATCTCAGCAAAGTTGGGACTAATTTAAAATTTTAAAAACTTCATGGTCAACGCGCTCTCCCCACGACAACTACGACACCTTTCAGTTCAGTAAATTTTTATCTATATACGTTACAATCGAAAGAAACTTATTGTTATTCGGCATAAAAGATTAAATTAAACTCCGTTCCTGATTGAAATCTGAAATAATTGTCATGTATTTGTTAGTCAATCCACATGAAATCATCCTATGGGTGTTTGACAGATTTCATTTGATTTTTGATTGTACGATTTCAGTTTATATATATATATATATATATATATATATATATATATATATATATATATATATATATATATATATATATATANATTATCACCACCACTTCGGCTTCTAGCTGCCATTTCGTTGGACCTGTCATTTATGGCGTTTACAAAGATTATCAGTAATGACATATGCTTTTATTAAGGTAGTAGCTTGAAATAAAAACCATTGAAAGTTTTAAAATGTTTAAAATTCATTTCATTACCACATATTCGTTTTATTTTAAGTAAATAAAGTTCATAACAGGATCGTGTTTCTATTAGAATGAATGAGGTTTAGAAATAGTTTCATCACAAAAAGTTTAAAAGCTCAATTGTAATATTTTTTCTCCAAAAAATGTAAAATGGATTTCTAGATGATGTTTAAATTGTATACTTTTTACTTCTACCCTCTTATATGAAATGAAAATATAATTGTGTTATTTGCTAAATCAAACACAGACGGACCAAAAAGTTTAGGATTCGGAGCATTCGCTTTCCATTTCGGGAGTAGAGTTACAGTAATTCTAATAAATAACCTACTCAATACTTATGTATTCTATTATTCAAGGCTATAGTGTATTGGACATTAATAGTCGTCTACATTTTTCCACTCAAATAATCTACGTCGAATTGAATAGGAATAGTGGAATTTGTTTTAGCTTGAGTACATTTTGCAAACCATGATTTAATCTCGTCTTGTAATTTTTCTACTTCCATACTTTGAAAATCAAATTATCGTAATGGAATTATTATTTAGTTTACGAAAGAAACAATTTCTCAGTCGCATCACATCAATAATTACAAAATTCAATTAAATGGATTTTCTGTTTTTCTGAATACGAACTTCCAAGTTTTAATAATTAACAACTAGGTCATTAGACCCCTCACTCTGAATGATGTAAGCGAAACGTCAATATGTGGAATTGTGTAAATGATTTTTATGTTAAAAGTACGAGTATTTTATTCTTAACGAAGTGAAAAACGTGTTTTTCTTTGACGTCATATTTCTTCCCACATCGTAATACAATTAGTCTAATCTTTGTTCTTTCATCGAGACCATAGTTGATAGATAACTCAATTTTGGTCTAAGTAATGAACATTTACTCACTACAAAAGATATCATGAGCTGGTATAAACGGTTTTATTATGTATTGATAGTTTTATTTAAGTGATACAAATTTCCCAAAGTATTGTCTTACGGACAATTGTATACAAACATTATTTTCACTCCTAGATTCATTTTTTCGAAAACCATACCAATATTACAAAAAAAATGTTTTGACAGATAACTTCCAATTCAAAAGGTAAATTCCCCACGTACGGTAACTCAAGTTTTCAGATTCCCATAAGCTGTACAGAAGATGTTGATACCTGAAATTGTGTGCGCTTCTCTCATTCCAGGGTGTGCACAGAAATTAGGTCTGTAACATGCGGAGGTCTGTAATACGCCTGGGAGAAAAGGAATTGAGTGATACGTTGAAAACATTCATTCATCAAATAAATATTTGCAAAGAAGAATTATGAATGAAAACTATACAATTAAAACAAAACTAAAATATCAAAATCGATGAAAAAGTAATGCAAATTGAAAAACAAATCAATAACTGAACACTTTAAATATGAAGAGTAAACATACAATCATTTTCTCAGAAAATCTTCATGAATAACAAATTTCGCAAAGTCGGATTACAGAATGAAAATATTCTTCTTTTAAAGTGTTCCCATAAACGTATCTTATCTCTTACAAGCAAAGAAAAAATTCCTTTAGGATTTTTGTGGAAAGTCTGTTTCTCAACGCATGTGTCGTGAATCTCTGGAATAAGCCAATGTTTCCAAACAATACCAAGGTTAGGAATCCGGACCTTTGATGAATCTATCAGACAAAAATTAAGCGAAGGATCGATGAGAGGAGTCGTGTACACCACCACTGAGTTAGTCTTCGATGCTTCCAACTCATAATTATGTGTTTCCCATTCTTACAGATCATGTCATACATTAATATCATGTGATTGCAAATTTATGTATTTTTGTCTCATATTCAAGTTTGAATTTAATAATGGTTTCTCAGAAATTCTCACTTAGACATACTCAATTGTGTTTCCAATGTTTAAATACTTTTACCTGAGAGCGGCTTTTAGGATTCCGGAGCCGTATGCATAGTAAAGGCGTCAACCCCTCTCCCCCGCCATCTTCTACCCAAACTCATCAGAATTCCTTTTTTCCCGCGCCAAAAACATTTTTTCATCGTAAATGTAATTTTGAAATAAGTAAATAATATTTAAATTAAATGAAAAATAAATTATTTTGTGAACATTCTCATACTTTTTATAGATAAAATGTACGAAGTAATTCTTTATCTCTTTAGAAAATTTTCTCCAGATTACATTTTTATCTTAGAATTATTATATTCATACAATTATTTTCTTAATATTCCTGGATGTTTTTATAAGTTTCAAACACTGCTTTCAATGTATGACTTAAACCTTATTACTTATAATTTTTAAAGGGTCAATTATAAAATGTTAAAATAATTATTAATCATGGGAAAATATTCTCTTTTGAAACTCGATGATGCTGAGTAGGTTACAGAAAAATCTTTTGCTTTTGTTTTAAGTAAATAGCTTGGTGATCTATGCCTCTTTAAATATTTTATAACCATTTGATCAAAAAAATATTTGGCATGAAACTGAGAGCTCAACAATAATATTTTCCGTGAAACATAACAAAGGCGCTCGTAAATGTCTTCTTAAACGAGGGTCGGACTCTGCATGATCTTTGCTCCCCTCAAATCCCCCGCCCCTGGATTCTGACACCCACCCCGCAACAAAGTCCACTTTACAGCATAAACTCACAAGGAGTGAACACTGTGAAGAAAGTCAGGACTCGTGTATCGATTATGTGTTCCTATAATTAAATTGACGTACAAATTTATTTTTAAAGTTAATTAATTTTACGCCACAATTAACATATTTCCTTTGGTTTTAAACAACAGCCGGACTGGTGGCGTGAGTCTCGCGGAAGTTCCGAATTCCAACAGTCAATTTGCGCAGAAGTTAATTACGTTGTATATTCAATTTGAACTTAGGCGCTATTTCAATATCGTCTGTAAAACGAAACACAAATAACGCAACATAATATAATAAAATTGATCCCTTCATTATCTTCTCTCGTTTCCTAAATAAAATGGGTAGAAAATATTTATTGAATATTAGCCGTTTAATGAATATAAATGAAGTGAACGGCAAATTGTTATTCGCGTGTGGTGCTATCGAAAGGGGATGATTTATTGCCGCCGACGAACAAACAAGAGCATTTGCTCTGCAACCGACGTCCTCGAGTAAGAAGAGAAGAAAAATCAGTCGGAACAATACAGGGTTTCAGTGAAATACACATTTCACTCCTTTCACAAGTGCAAACAATACATTAGATCAAATGTTTCAAACAATAGTGGATTAATGAGTCGCATTTTCATCGTGTCAACCGTTTTTATATTAATTCATATTAACACGAGGATTTGAAATATTTATCAAAGCTTGGCAACAGCGAATGTGAAATTGATTGGGAATGAAAAACACAAGGACGCAGACATTATGAAACTTACGTTCTTTTCTTTAGTCAGGAGGGTAGCTGTTGCCCCTGAATCAAGGAATCAGAACAAACCTCAAAAACAAGGTGAAGGGATGGGTAATGAAGTGGTGCAATATTACGATAATTAGACGTTAAATTGGTTTCAAAGAAATATTTCGCCTCTCTTGTGTCTCAGGGACTAACATGCTTGCTCGCCATCTAGACATTCCGGGTTCAATTCCCGGCGGGGCCAGAAAAAATTGTAGCTTTTCACTTCAATGTCCCAGTTCACATATAGCTGTGAGTATTTAAAAGTGAACCCTCCGTCCTCTATCCACTTCATATTACTATCCTAGTATCACTATCACTAACAACTCCTATTAACCCAGCTAAGCGGCCCACCTAATAACAATAGCCCTACCACCTACCTCCTTCCGCCCCATGTAGATAATTTTCAATAGCACGCTGTTTTTCCCATTTACAAATACTACAATGAAAAAAAAAAAGAAATATTCAGTTACTTGTAATAAGGATACTGGTACGCTATCGGATAGTCCCTTCGAGGAAATTCTGGAGTTAATGAGGATTCAACAATATTGTCCACTGATAACTTTTGTCTGTACCCTGTGTTGAACGTCGGGGAAGTTTTTCTTGTATAATGCCCCATTATCATTATTTTTAATCAAATGAATGATTTTCCGGTTCCACTATGCTACGTTTTTGCGTTTTTAACATGTTGAAACACAGTCGAAAAATGTAGAGTCTTAAAATTTGAAGTAATATATAAGTGGTCTAGTGGTAGGGTCTCCGCTTCCACGATACTGCTGAGCGGTAGTTATGGTTTCAAACCCTGCTCGGCCGAACATGGTGAGGTTTTCAGATGGGATTTCCCTCACCCACTCCACACAAATGTCAGTTCTGTACCGCAAGCTCCCTGGCAACCCAACATCTTTCCTTTCCAATTCCCTTAGCCAAGTCACGGTAAGGTGAAGAGCGCACCAAAGGGCCGGAACCCCCCTTACGACATGAAATAAAAAGAAATGAAAACTAGGACGGAAAATATTCTCACAAAATTTACCATATTTGCATCATAGTAAGATAAAATGAGGACTTCATTCTCTTTCTGGAAATAGTATAAAGTTATTTTGGAAATCACTCGCCACGAGAACAGATCAGAAATATCTTTCCCTTAGAATCAATATCTCAGTTAGTATGAATCATTTAACACGCATAATAACTTGTTACTTTAGAAGAAAATATCACATCCAATATTTTGTAGGGATACAAACAAACAAACAATAAATTCCTACTGTTGACAAAGTAGAAGGACCGAGAAGGTTTACATCTCCGTGACTGTAAAAATGTTGAATCTGACGAATCAACGTAGCACTTCAGACACAATTCTACAGGTAATTGTAATTATTTTAGTCAGAAGAGTTCACAATTTCTATAAATAAAGGGACCGAATGAATTAAAAAGCAACTAATTGGAGTCCAAGATGTCTTTACTACAGTAAGTTTTCAATAATTGCTCGTAAGGTTTATGGTAACGGGTAAACCATTGAATGTAATTTAAGAGTCTAAATTAACTGACTTTCAGGTGACAAATTTGTAAAAATGTTTTCACGTCAAATATAAAAGAATCATCTAAAATATCACAGAAATTGATAAAAATGTCTGATTTGTTACTATTAACGGGATGTAGTAAATCATAGTTTATAATAGATTAACAAGAGTACTTCAAAATGCACACAAACTACCGCATCACACCTCGCTATTAGGAATAATAAGTCATTACACACCCGAACCAAATTACCCCACTGACGCCATCACGTGTATCTAATTTCCTTCGCCAATGTAACAAGTAAACCGCAACTTTCGTCCATTCGCCATTACAATTGTTTGTGGAGGAAACCCAAGAATGTTACGAGCTCCTTCGCATCATCAAACATAAAAAACTCATCCAAGGAGTATGCTCAGCGCCGCAGAAAGATTCTTCATTTTACCTTACCCTCTCTGCATCCTCCGCAAGCAGCGACCTCTCATTCTGTTAACGCACTTTAAAAACAACATAAATTACACGTTCTTTGCTGACTTCGTCATCGCATTCCGAAAAGCGCAGTATTTCCGGTAGAGTTGAACAAATATATGGCCACATATCTGTAAACAAGGGCTGAAGAAGGAGGTCGCAGAGGGCGATGAGGTGATAAATCGAGAGAGGGGGGGGGGGAGAAAGAGATTCGGAGGCTGCCAGACGACCGCGAAGATGCACTCACACGTCCATTGTCGCAAGCGTAGAGCGAGGGGATGGGCAGAGGACGTCCGAGGCGAGAGTGGCGCGTTACACGACTGGGCGTGCACACTTGCATACTAATATACACGGACGCATTCACATGCCCTGGTGATCGTGCGGCCGCTGCGCCGCCCTCCCAAAAAGACGAACGCTCGCGCACGCGCGGACGTGCAAAGAAAGAGACACCGCCGCGCCGGCACGTTCGCTCAGACGCTGGCGAATGGTTGGGCGTGTATTGAGATTCCACGCCACAGCTCTCGAGACTGCTGCAGCGGCAGCGGCGGAGCGCTATGCGAAATAGAGCGACGAATGACGCTCCCAAATTTAATGGAAAAAATAGTTATTTCAAGGTCACGACTGCACTACACAAGCGGCGAGCGAATGGAGAATTCTCGATGTGAGAGTCGCGCGCCACCAGTTTTCCGACGATACGTATCACACAAAGAATGAGATGGAATCGTTTGCTATCAAATTTCTTTTACATACCACAACAAACGCAACCACAAATAGTTACGTTATCTTCTTATGCCACTAACAGGTATATATTTTCCGCTCTTTTCGTAATACGTTCTTTAGTTTCATTCATGTTTAAACCCGTGTTAGAATTTATCATCACCATCCTCGTGTAGGAATGTAAAAGAGAAAAATGATTCAGTTCTCACATTTTACCTGTCAGTCACAATTGCATATCTCTCAGGCGTACAAGGAAGTTAGTAAAGATCGTCAGAAAAAATGTATTTACCCTGAATTAAACAGCAAACCTTAATTATTCACCCAATGACCTGAACTTTACCACATCATAAGCACTACATTAATAAAAATAATAATAAATTCTGTAGTAACAATTTATATACGTGTACTATTGATGTAATTAACAAGCGGTTGCATTATAATGTATTTGTCATAAAAATGAATCATCTACTGTAATGGAACAAACAAATTCATAAGCAAAATTAATACACAATTAGATGATACACATTTTATCAATCAACAATATCTACAGCATTCGATGCTCAGACGTTTTTGCACATCCTACATCTGGAGAGGAAATGAAAAAGTTCCCTAAATAATATAACTTCTAATTGAAAAGAAAATCTGCATCTGACCAGAAAATAACCATTTTAATCTGCTATCTCAGTTCGTAAAAGAGGGTAATTGAGTCGTGTAAATGGAAATCATTCAAATTTCCAGTATTTTCGTTTACTATTTTTTTAATAATTTGTCGTAACGTCAGACAAAATTATGATTATTAGGCGTTAGGCGTGGCACATAATTGTTTTGGGTTTGTCTAAATACCACGGATATTTTTTTTTTTTGGGGNATCCTTAAAATTTTAAATATTTATCATTGACAACGGTTTCAACAAAACACTTCTCTATATTTTAATTATCTGGCAATTACAATGGTTTTAGCATAATACTTCAAATGTATATGATATTTAAAGCATCATTAGTTGCAGCATCAAATATGCTATCTATGAGGATTTTTCCAAAAGTTTTTATAATCAGTCTGCGTGTCTCCTGTAAAAAAACCTTTTTTGGCACTTCAAACGTTTTCCATTTACATGCTCAATACATACTCAATTATGCTTAGTTGCAGTGCAAGCGTCCAGGATACAAATGGGAAAAATTATCATGGAGGAATAGAACATAAAAACGTAATAAAAGTGGTAGGAAATCAAACTCCACTAACTTCCAAGATCACCTATCATCGCAACGCTCCAGACCCATCCCTGCGCCCAAGTCGTTAAGCGCCCGGCGACGCAATGGAGAACGACGGCAGCAGGCGCCGTGGATAGCCAGCGACCGACCGCGCTCAAACGCGTCCTCGCTTCGGCGCACACATGCAGGGCGCATCGGCAAACACTCCAGAACGCATCCTCAGGGGACGCGCGCCATCGCAACACATTCTTTCTCATTCGTGTGCAATTGTCATTCCACACTCACGGAATAAGAGTTTGGTTCCCAAATGTTTATTTTCCTTACATTGCATTTGCGTCGAAAATTCTTCTTCCTCTCGCAAGAACCACAAGAAACGGCATTCGTAGGAATCCGTGCAATGCGTTGGAGAGAAATACATACAGTGCATGCGTACAAATTGGTACAATTCCTCAGACTCCCTTTGGTGATATTAAGGCATTTTCCACATGACGCCGTTCTCAAAGTCAATGAATAGGATACGGACGCAATTATCAGAAATCGTTGATACGAAAAACGGAAAAGATACAATTCGTAAATGTTTAATAAAAATAAAACACTGCAAAATATTGTACATCACATGCTCAGTTTTGCAACCATTATATCCACTAAACAAATCTTCTTCACGTTGGGAATTACCTGATGGTTTGATTATGAAACTAAGATTAATTATATGAATTTAATATGCGGCGATAGTAAGAGTACAGATCGTCAAAATACGTCGTTTTAAAAAGGTAATAATGACTAGATACGACGCAACACTTCTGTAATATTCTATTCATGGAATGTGATAAAGTGCGTCTCGAAGGCACTGTTACATATGCGTAAATTAGTTACAACAAGGTTTTCTTTCGTGTCAATGTGTATCTCATCAAGAAATATATCCCATCGAAATGTCATCATAAAGCAAATGTGGTTTCGCAAGAACGCATTTTATAGCATTAACCAGATTATTACATTTGTGGATATTATTGTATTAGCAAGACGCATGGTGTCACGATTTAAGACAACAATTTATTGCGAAAACAAGAAATTGAATACTATCAATTTTGTTGTCGATGAAGGTTGCGAAAGTATGAGGTAAACAGGGCTAGTTTCAATTCACCGCAACCCGCAAAACAACCCGCCGCAACCCGCAGAACGCGGGTCAAGAATAGAAGACCCATTCCGAGACACTTAAAGATGAAGAAACCGCCAACGTGCTGCGACCGGGAAAGGAACCCAAGCATCCGGTGTTTGCGAGTGAACACTTAATGATCACCAAAGTACTTCATCCGCCAAGGATCATTTTTTCTCCTTCCTCTAACACGCGTAACACTGTTATCCCTTGGACGTCTCGATATCCCAAGCCACAAAATCGAAGTTTAACGAGAATTCGCTCGAAAATCGTCTTCAACAGGAAACTTAGCGCATTCTTCTTCAGAGTGAACTACATTCGGAAACTACTTTCCAAAATAGATTTCGCGCGTCTGCAACGACTTCCGCGGCAGCGGCGCTAAGGGACGTGGGTGGTCGGGTGAACGGAAGGGGGGAAAGAGGGGATGGACACTCTTGTCGTGCATCGATTTGCGTGACGGCGACGCGGCAGTGACGCCGCACCCCCCTCCCCCCACCAACCGTTACCTGGAGAGTCCACGGTCGACGAAGGGACTGCCTATCGGCGATGAAGCACCCAAGGATGGGTACCGCAGTGTCATCCATGTGGATTCTGACCGAACCTAACGTTCATTGGTATCCATCAAGTCAGAATAGTACATATAAAATAACTATTATAATACGTTTTTACGGAGAGATCTCTGTATGACACTGACTGAAAAATAATCTGAAGTATTTTCTCAAAGTTTTAATGTTATAAACAAACGACGTTTAATTTATCATTCTTTGATAGCGTTGCTAATGCTCCACAATTACCAAGTAAATAATCTTAAGTACAGAAATAGGTATTTAAAACCAATAGAATAGATTTCACCGGATCAGGCCAGGTGGAGGTTGCGTACGGACTTGGGAGTCGAGGCGGGTGGTGCAGTGGATAGCACATCTGCGGTCCTTGCAGGATCCCAGGTTCGAGTCCCGGTCCGTCGCAATTTTCACTTGGCTGTTGACGTTGCACATTCCAATAGAACATTTTTTCGCACATACAAATCGACATCTCGGTCAAAATAATTCCAATTTGCTCAATTGCACACCTCAAATTTTTTTATGAAACTCAGTGCAATACAGGACGAGTCAGTAAAATGCTTAAACATCAAATATGTATTCTAAACTAATAAAGATATAGAAACGAGAATAAATCGTGACATGAGTCTATTCATATGACAATTCAAAGGATTGGTAGCTTTTATCTCCGGAGATATTGACACTTCTTAAATTTTTAATGAAATTATATTCCCTTCGTTGCTTCAAAGCCTGATAAAAAGCAAATATTAAGATAATTTTTGCATTTAAAACCCTAACACCAAAGAAACAACATTGTGAATAATTAAATATTTGGTATGCGGACAATGAAAACTAGACACTCTTCATGCAGCGCCAGAGGACGTTGCCCCAATGCGAGGGAAGATCATGAACCATGCTTTATATCAGGAAAATTTAATTATTCGCTGTGCTGTTTCTCTCGTGTCGTTCGTTCAAATTCCATAAAAGTAATCGTATTTTCTTGGGCTTTGTAGCAACACAGAAAAATAATTAACAATTTACAAAATTGATAAAAGTGACAATATCTCTGCAGCTAAAAATCTATCAAATCCTTGAATCGAGTAATCCTATGTCACGACTTATCTTTCTAAGAACTGCGTGTCAATATCTTTATTTGTTTAGGAGATATTTGAAATGTTCTCTTTCACTGACTCACCTAGTATATCAATTCTTTATAGTGTCATCAAAATACTTTATCTATATACCAAAATATGATCATATTAATAAATTTATAAAGGCGATGTAAGTGTAAATTATATTAAGTAAGGTTCATGCTGTTTATAATCTTATTTCCTGAGAATTATGTTTCGACTCGTTAAAAATTGTGTTATTCTAAGAAAATACTAAAACGTATTGATTTATAATGATTGGATGATTATGTTAATATTTCTTCCAGCAGATAACTCAGAAGTGGCGAACGATAGAACAAACGAATTGAATAAGTAATCTTGGTTTGAATCCCTTATCTTCTCAATCAATAGGGTCAAACATAGCATTTTGTCCCGATAGAATGAAAGCAGTCCCACTGTACGACGCGTCGGGAGTGAGGAGGCGTTCGAGGGCTTCGATAGGCTCCAAAGGAAGAGGTGGCGGCGCAGGTAGAGGTGCGGAACTTGGCTTCCAACAAGAATGCAGGAAGTGCTCCAGATACACGTTGCTCAGCTTCATCGCCCTCCAGAAACGACCTCGATGGGCCAAAGGATTTGCAAATATTTTCCCGAAGATTTATCAAGTTGTTTTGGATGGAATTCAGCACTTGTTGAACGATCACTTTCGAAAGCATATACCGTTGGGTTTGGAAAGTAACTCAGCACGAAAGCATTGCCTGAAGAGATAACATCAAAAATATTACAATGATATTTCTTCACGTACTACCAGCAGATTTATTTGGAAAAATATTGAAACATTTTTGTGTTATCGATCATGCAACAACGCCATTCTTCAAACGCAACTAAATCTTATAAAGTATCATTAAAATCAATCCAACTATACAAATAGCTATTTATCCTTCAATATTTACTTCTTACTGCGACATTTTCTTACTTCCTCAGCACCTATTTTGAGACTAATAGTTTTACTTAAAAATTTTGCGTGTTAAGTTAGTCTCAAATTTCACTCTTTATGTTAATCGGTATCTTTTACTTGGTCCAATAACTTGCAATACGCACCATATAAAAGAATACATAGCTCAAATGCTTTCACTGGCTTTAGGACGTCCGCACAAGGGGTCGACTGTTTTGCAACGGAATTTGAAACAGTTTGGTGACCTTGCACGTATGTTGGAGTACGATGCTGCACCCGAATCGACAGAAATGGAACCGATGTGCAAACAATTAAACTCTTCTAAGATAAGAGACCATTTTGCGCTTTTTCTAGTTATTCCGCACCCTCTCATTGAGACTGTATGCGTAACGTAAGTAAATTATTTTCATCGTTCCCTTCCCTTGAAGTAACTCTCAACAAGCGCAGGTCGAAAGTAGTCCTGATTTTTTAATACTGAATCATATTGACTATTATCATGTCCTGTAATATATTAGCGACGATGGCACACTGGAGAGCACTGAACAACAATTCCAGAAGAACGTTTTCCTTTCGCACGGCGAAGACACATTTTTGACCCCTGAACTAGCATGCAGACGAGCAGTAACAGGCAAATCACATGGCTGAGCTTCGATTCGTCCGACTTCTAGGTATCTTCATCATTCGAAGAAGCGAAGATAAACAAAACGTGATTTCCAATTCTGCCAAATACTCTTTAACATTTGTTTAAGTAATAATTTCAAAAACGTCTTTAAGAAAAATAATAGAAGCGATATTTTCTCTTAAGAAGCCAAAAAATAAATCATCAATTAAAAGTCTTTGCACTTCATTCTAGTCAAGATTCTTGACGCTTTCCAAAAGAACTATCATCCGAGCTAAATGCCGAACGAAGAAAAATAGGAAAATACGCTCTACTCTGCAACGATGTATATCAAAGTGTTTACGAGATGTATACCTTGCAACGATGCAACGATGTATACCTTGTCAACACATCGTATAAACTTATAGTGCATGAATGTTGAAACACTATTTGATATATTGTTTAGTGGTTGTATCTTCATTCACTTCCAGTTTCAGGTAAAAAAACTAAATTTTTCTCAACATTGATAATTTTAAACCGAAGTGTAAATAATTTGAAAACTCGAAAATGATAAAAACTTTTGGTGTTTAGGAGAATGTTTATTAAAGCGAACTATTAACAACTTGTCTTACGTTTTGTTTACCTCGCCTTTGTACATGGCAGTAAAATAGCACTCATTATTTAAATCATATTTAAAATTTCCATATTCAAATACCAGAAACAAATAAATAATTATAAACGGTGACCTTATACTACAGCGCCAGTTTCAGCCTTTTATGGTAAGAATTGACTTTCCTCATGGTTATACAAAGCACGAGCGGAAAGTAGGCGCCAAAATTTGGCAAATTTCTCGATTTTTTTCAGTGTATTATCGTCGTTAATAATTTGATAGGACTAACAAATAGTCAATATTTTTCAGTATTACAAAATTAAGGGTAAGGCAATTGTATGACAAGTACACAAATGCAGAACCCAAAGCAAAAAGAAATAAAAAAGTTAACAAAGTGTGACAGCGACTTAGGTCTTTTCGACAGACATTTCCCTGAAGAAGGCCACAGCATGATGGCCGAAACGTTGGTAGATTTATCTACTAAGACGCGGTTTGTCCCGGACAGACAAGTTCATACTGACACCGACCACGGAACCCTACGTTTATAAGTAAAAAACGGTTTATTGCAATACTGCAAAAAATATGAAACTATGAAATAATTATTATAAACCCATCCTACGCGTGAGATGTGTGAAAAAAGGAAAATAACTCAAATAAAAATATAGAAATGATTGGAGCATTTATAAATACCTGGTATTTTTGAAGAGAGAAAATATTTTTTTCTGATAGTTAAAATTAAAAGTGCTGAGTGTAAAAAGTTGTAAATTTTAAGCATTCCTCCACTTACACAAAATAACCTGGCAATGAATTCTCAATAGATGATACGATCATACACTAATAATGCTATGTCAATGTTCATGTTATCTAAGTACTATATTGAAATAACTTACACAGCACCTTCACGCGTACAATGGTTTTATTTCCAACTAGCTATGCAAATTTGAATTAAATACAGGATGATTCAAACAAAGTGAGAGAAAACATAATAATTACAAATTAGGCATGGGAAGAAAAATATCGCAAAACAAAAGTTAAAATTTTTGAGGGGGTCATTCACTTATGCTGAAATCGTTATGCCTCTGATTGGGGAGGGAATAAATATATTGGATAGGAACCCCCATTTTTTTATTGCAGATTCAGATAGTATACCGAAAACTATAATATTTCTTATTTGAATATTTTTTCAACTAATAATAGATGATGATATTATTGGTAGAAATATACTAATCTGTCTACTGTAATAATTCGAGAAATAAACATCGTATTAAAAAACAAAACACTTTATCGTGTATTTTTAGGAACTATTCAACAATGCTAAAACTCTATCACAGAGCGATAAAATAGTTGTTTATAGTTTTCCTCTCAGAATACAAAACTAAAAAAGGGACTTCCCATTAAAAGATTTCAGTTTCCTCACATCCCCAACTCCCAGTTGTAGCTTACTTGTGACATCAGTGCAATCGTTTTTGAGCACCAGAGATGTTGAAATATTTACTAATTTTTTTAATGGAACTAGTTTTCCCAACATTTCTTCATAGTCCAAACAGAGTCAATTTCTCAGCAGTTAAAAAAGAATCAAATCATCTTGATCCGTCGAATTATTAGTTCCACGTCACGAGATAATTTAGAGAAAATCACATTTCGGTACCTTCATCAGTTAGAGAGATAAAAATGGTGTTCATTCTTATTGACTCATCCGATCTATTGCCATTTTTAATTCATTTCCACGTACTACAGATATCGCGAACTCGTGAAATCCGTGATGACGCAGTTCCGAATGGAAGACTCCAAGAACCCTTCTGGTATTTCTGTCTAGGCATACCCACCCAGACAATTCTATACAAACGCGACGTTTGTTGTCTGTTCGAGTTGACATTCATGACCAAATAGCCCGCCACACGTCGCAGGTGGAAAGTTTGAGGGTGCTTAGCTTTCTGACACGTGTTTGTTATGGCATTTCGAATGCCAGTGGCGCATGCTCTGTCTCGTGAAGACCCATCACGAGCGATTCCTCTCAGAGATGATTACATGGGACATCTCTGTCCGCCGTCGTATTCACGCTACCTCCCGTCGTCTCACCCCTTCATCCTCTGTCATTCCCTTCTGAGTGTTTCTCAGTCGGGAATCAACCTAGCATTGTTCCTGCTACAAGTACTCGTCATGCGCAACTATCCGAACCAATTACTCGACAATTAGCTCAGATTACTCAAGCAAACTGCAATGAGAGATTCGCCACAGTGGAGGAGGCATCTCATTAAAAATAATGAGATAAACGAATCTACAGGTAGTGTTTCAGCATAATTGCGTAGTAGACGAAGGGATGAGGTGGTTCAGTAGGGAGTGGAGAATGGAGGGCTTTTCACTCGCGAGCACGCACATCTTCGCCCTCCCCTTCCCGCTCCCTTCACATCCCGAGGAGAGACAACAGCGTAAGCTCCAGTTCAGTCCTTCTGCTTTGGCTGCCCCCCCCTTCTCCATCTCTCTCGCTATCTCGCTTAGAGCACCGAGCAGAGTCACCGAAGATCGCGCTCCAGCCTCTGCGACACATCGCTCCCCGCTCCCCGCTCCCCGTTCTCCCTTTACCCGCCACGAGAGACGTCCGTGCTTGTTAGGTGCGAAGACGGCAGGCGAGCTCGCAATGGCCCCTCGACTAACGGATGGCACAGTGAGCACGACACCGATCTCCGCGAGCCAAACATTAATCCCAAACGGTCATGTTTGCTTCCTCGACACTTTTATGAGAAAATTTCAAGAAAAAAATAAGAATGGTGAGTTATTGTGACCGATCAAGAAAAAAACCTTTTTTATGTTAGGAAAATAATCATGATATTGTTCGCATACCATAAAAAAACCTAAAATGTAAATGAAAAGCACATTAATATGTTGAAGCAATTACAGTTTTTAAAATGTCATTTTAAATGTACAGTTCATACAAAATTTAAAAAACAATGTTAGCATACTAGCAAAATAATCACAATGCAACGAAATTGCAGCATACAATATTTAGATACACTTTAAATAAACAATGTTTTACACTTTTAATGTACACAAGTATCCAGTACATTTTAATTAATACATTTTTTTCTCCTCGAATGACACAAAGCGTTTTCTTTTTCCCTTTCATAATAATGAAACAAACTGTCGCAACAAATCTGTAGAAAATAACAAAGTAACAGGAAATCAGCAGAAATTTAGATGGGATGCATTTTACCCAACGAATTCCCATTCCCTCCCACTGTGCATCGCTTGGATGAGGCGGAAGGAGGGGGAAGGAGTGCGTCGCAGCGTCTTCGTCCTCTCTGACAGCACGACACCGCCGCCGAAGCACGTCTGCACCCCCTCCTCGACCACCCACGCCAAGCACTTGCTGGAGCAGCCAACAACCCTCCCTCCCGAGGCATCCGCCACTTCCGACCTCGGTTTCGCATCTAAAAGGAGGCAAAAAACGGAAATTTGGTGGCAGGCGCTTGGCGGGGAGGAATGGTGGTAGAGGTAGCGGTAGCGACGTTTCGGAGGTGTTAGGTAGGTAACTGACGTTAACGACGTTTCTATGTTTCGTCACAGAGCCCCTTATCGTGGAGGCGAAGGGACGGACGTCGGGCCGTAGCCAAGGAAAACGCCCCAGTCAAGCATTGGGAACCGCTAACATCACCGTGGGACTTTTTTTATCAAGAAGAATATTACACAACCATATCTACAGGAGATGACGCTTTTGTATGATTCGACAATCCATCTCCTCGGAAATGGTTATCGAAGATTACTTACCTATTTACTTATTGACTCGAGATATTTACCCACTTTGCTTGTGAAGTATAACGAACAACATTTGTTTGAAGGCGGAATACAATTTGAGGCTGCACAATCTTATAGTTAATTGTCATTACAAGTCATAATTTCCCGAAATATTAATATTGTCATTGCCTCCAGATTCCCTTCAGGTCTTAGTGTGGGAAGTGTAAACAACTTCACATTTAACATTTTTTCCCTTGTTTACATAATGAATACTTTACAACTGTTCATATCATTTGATTCAATCGTTTTGCAATTTTCTCCAATTCATGGTTAAATTCCTTTCAATCATATAAACTTAGAAATAAAAGAAGCTAAGTTAATCATTGTCAAGCACTATTTTAACACTTCCAAATGTCACATGCATTCGAGAGAGGTGTTGAGAAAAGAACTTTAGAACGATGGATGCTAATGTCAAGTTGTTAATGATTTCTCTTCACATTATCAATGTCTCATTCTTTGATTTCGTTTTCCTTCGTTCATTATAACAGGAAAAGTATTGTGATATTCGCCAACGGTGGTTGGCGTTCGAGAAAGAGTTGACGTGAAGCTAGAGGCATGTCGCTGACGCCCCTTGCGGCCTCTCCAACGGTGGCCATGCGCCGGCTTACTGCTCTCCTCGGGGTCCTTCCCAGACGCAGGTTCACCCCCTCCCCATTCTCTCACCTTCAATCTCTCATCCTCTCCTCCAAACACTCTTCGCTCGCACGTCCTGCCTTTGTTCGACACCCTCTCCATCCTTGTTGTTTCTTGCAGTCTTTCAGTTTTCGACTTGTCCCATTCTCCTTTCACTCACACACTTCCTTCCTTTCTTCTTCTTCAGTCCGCCATGGAGCTTCCCTTTCGGGGCAACGGCTGCCTGCCGCCTATTATCGCGTCAGATAACCTCACTCCGCCACTTGGTGATGTCGCATCCCTTCTCCCCCTTCAGTGGTGACTGTCCTCCCCTTCGACACCGCCACCCTCCACAATGAGACGCTCCTTTTGTTGGTTCCCTCTCGCCGCTGACACCCACGCACCTGCGTCGATGTAGGAGGACGCCCACGCCATCGTCGTCCCTTGTGGCAGAGAAATCCTCGCGCTCGACGCGGGAGAATAAACACGTTGGTCGTCAGCGTTTGCGGGTTCTCATTCTCTTTTCCAGAGGAAGAGTTCTCATTGAATCGGCAGATCACTTGCATACGATCAAATCGTCCGATGGTTCCTGGTATTTTCATTACGACTTGTCATTGCTAAATGGAGGAGCGACTCATTTTGCAAGAGTCTACTAAATGAACGTATTCTTATTAACGGTATTAGTTACTATACTCCGTATGAATTTTGGCAATGGAGGACTTTGTCGTACAAAATGACCATTTATGTCCAACAGAAATGTTTAAGAAGCTAAATGTATCTGATGGTCAAGCAAAAATGGCATTTAAGTATCCAGTGACGAGTATACTAATGTGTTTTCTATGTCTGGTTCCAAATTCTTATTTATTGCAGTAAAATCTAATCTTATTTCTCAATGCACAGTAAATACAAAATGTAGTATAAATTACTCTCCTCAAATAATACAAATGAAGTCTTCCGCTTGCAGTTAAAACCATTAAAAATTTGAACTAATAAGGCATTATCTAGTAATGAAAAGCGATTTTCTAAAAGTCGTACATAGTTCATTCCTCAACAGAAGTGTTTACAAAAATTCAAAAGCATTCTTCAAGTTCTAAAGCTATACCCCACGCGTATGTTTGCAGTCAAACTCCCTTAAATAATTGAAAATGACGAAAATTAGGTCGATTAAGAAATTAAGAATTTTTAAAACGAGTTTAAATTACGAAATTGCTCATTCTTGAACACCTGTTCTCAAGACAGTAAGTTATGGGTGTTGTAGAAACTTGTCACGTCTACTATTGGCAAACAGAAATAAAATTAAAAAACAATTCTTTTATTTAAGATTCATTTCCCAATTGTGGTCAGTCACAAGAGTTGGAAATCGAACTCAATACTCCAAGCTTTGTGGCAACATCCCACTTATCCCGCGCCTTCTCCCTCACCAACTTATCGAGAACTTGAATTTACGTGACCAGAGGTGGTCTCGAAATTAAGCAGGAAATTCTGTTCGAAGCGAACTACTGCAACCTGGTAATGTAACTTCTCGAATTTTATTGACACAATTCGTGTCAATGCGCAATTTTACAGAAAGCGTTATTTCAACTGGAGGTATTTCAGATCAAAGTGAATTTATTAATGAATATTCACTGCTTCCCAGAACAACGCCGCAAAACCGCTTTAAATTCGGTTACTCATCCGGAGGCAAGCAAATCTTTCGTTTTCTTGTGATGGTTCAAGAATCTACAATTGATTACATGATTAACAATGTCTAATGTTGTACAATGATTTGGTTTATTTTCATAACGGTTTATCTACGTATTTCAGTCATTTGTTACTCTCGAATGAATTACATACGAACCAGAGGAAAATAAAATATGTCACATCCGAGGGAAGATGAAAGGTGTATCGTTTGCTTCGCACAATGAAGATAATTCCATATGAAATATTATACGGAATGCATGATAATTCAGGTAGTTCTTAATGATTTCTTGTCATTAAGACACACTAAACTCACAAAAAGTACTCCTCATACAGTTGACGAGGAAAAAAAAATATCATAATGAAGTTATGTGGATGCAGTGCATAGGAAACTCCTATTTAAAAACTATGAATTGAAAGTATTCAAAATAATTAGAACCATTTTTTTGAAATAATAAATCATTTCTAATATCAATCTAAAAATTAAACCTATTTCAGCATCCAAATTTAACTCGCAACACTAGTAGGGGAGAGGCTCCTAATTTGGGACACTTTCGTTCCTTCAATATTATTACAGCTATCCAACAACTATCAGTGAAAAAGTGTCGTTTTGGGCTTTTGAGGGACAGCCAACAAGTTTCATGGTAATCGGCCATGATTGGTTGACGCCACAGCCGTTTCATCAAAAAACTGTTATCAGATTCACTCAACAAGTTCCTCATTTGAACTCCAAGATGTCTACATGTAAGTAATTTATTCATTTTGGAATTTTCAGTCAAAATAATGTAACTATTCATTCATGATATTACATTGCAATTTCAGTCAGTCATATGGATGGTGGTTAATTAAAAAGAATTTCTTTTATGACTGCTTTCCCGAATTTGAGACATTATGGGAGTTCCTAATTTCGGATAACCAAAATTTGATTCTCCTAAAATTTTTGAACAGTTTGAAAACTTTTCTTTTTCTTTTTTGACTGATTGCAGATGACTTACAATTTCAAGTTTTTTCAAACCATTCTTCTAAATAATAGGTAGATTATAATCATAAATTGTAGAAATCAATGACAATTACGTTTTATTTGAATGTTCCAGTACTTTTCAGTGAAGTTGCTCACAATTTCTGGGTACCCATGGCACTCCATCCATGTTATGTAAACTGCGGATGTGCTTTTTTGCTTTATTATGCAATAATAAACCTTTGCAACCTCCAAAGAATGTTAATATAATATTCAAAGTCAGTAAAATGTTACCTTTCTAATAGGACTTTCGGTACTTTTGGTTAAATAGATTATTCAGTACCTACGCAATGTACCTCAATAATACTAATGTATGTGATATTTGCTACCTTAAGTGATATGTATTGAGTATTTAATTTTATAATAAGACTATTTCCATCGTAACACTAAGAAATTACATAATTACTAAAAAGTACCTAATTCATGATTCCAATTCTACTGCACAGAAAAAAACTGATTTGTTCCTAATAAAATCTAAATGCGAGTATTTGTGTCTCAAGGGAAAAGCTAAATCGTTGAAGTACCAAACCATAAATTCTCTCTCTGACTCAATATTCCACAGTTCAGCAAAAAGGGAACAAAAAACCACGGCCTAATTCTCGCAATTTGGAATATCCCAATTTGTATTCCCCTGTATCCCAAATTGGGCAATCCAAAATCCAACTTTTCAGAAAATTGGCCCTCAAACCCACTTGGGTGATAGCTATCACTTTAGTGACCGTTACCCAGATACCTTAGGGTTGTAAACAACAAAAAACGGAATTTCTGATATTACTGATGTGTGAAAAATGTTAATTTGAAGAGTTCCATATATATTCCATATATGGAGCATTTCCCCTAAATATAGGAGTGGTTTTAGCATAACAGGAAATAAAGAATAAGATTTTCAAGGTATAAAAAATAAACAAAATATATTCTTCACTTTTAAATGTATTTGAATTAGAGAGAATGTAAACTAAAGTATGATATTACTTTAGTATTTCGAAAATTTGTTCAAAATGCCTCATTCTATTACATATTTCTATTATTTTAAGATAAAATACTTATTTGAGAAAATCGTATGGTAATATGCATCCGTTATTTAATTGTCAATTGTTTTAGCGATGAAATGTGATTGGTTTTGAGTAGAGATGATGTAGTGCTCGTGATGGAAGAGTGACGACTCCTTCCCCGCGGAAACCCTGTCGCTTCACGGAGCGAAGTCGGACAAGAAAATGAGGACTGGTGAATTATTCAAGTACAATTTGTCATTTTGCAGCATTAAAAAATATTACATGGACGGAAGAGAGGAAAGGGTGCTGAATTTCTTTGATGAGGGTGGGGGCAGGGAGGAAAAGGATGGCGAAGTGAAGCACCAGGCGAAGACCAGGGTAAGGAGGGGGGCAGAAGACAATAAAGGAGCGGATCCTGTTTGCGCGAGGGCGATGATGCCGAGAAGCAGAGAAAGAGTGGAAGCAGATTGAAGCAATACAAACCCGGTGTTATGCACCCGCCCCGAAGCATCACGCTGTCGGATCGTCCAACGCAAGAGCGACGTAAGTCGTAGCACGGTGGGACCAAACTCTCGACCAAGTTTCCATCTCGAGTCTCGGGATCACTGGATTAGGAATAGTTGCCTTATAAACGTGATGCACAGGAAAAATGAAACCGTCTCCGAAACAACTGTTGACGAACTGGTCTTCAACTTTCTCACGACGTGGATAAATAGTCAAAATAATGTAAATGAAATCTATGTTCATCGAGTGAGAAATCCACATAGTGTTTGCGTAAATAATTTCAACACTGCACGACACGACATTGTTGAAATCCAAACAATGCTCTGCAATCATTTTTGTTGAAGTATTTGTTGTCGTTACAGTTTATACATTGTAAAGATGAATGAAATACGGGACAACAGTTTGAAGAAACTTGATCTCTAGAACCGAAAAGAGTATGTAATACGTGAACCGCCTCCTTTTTGAGGGTAAATTTTAAACTTAATCCTCTAATACAATTACACCATGGTTGATACCAAGTTTAAAGAAATAAATAAACAAATAAATTAATTGTCAAATAATCAGTTGCAAACTGTGTATGTATATGTGGAGGACAATAAACTAATTTAATTTATTTAATTGATGTGTTTTGTTATTTTTTACTTACATTTCTAGTATACCAGATGTCTGCGATAAATAAAATTATTAGTCATATTTTCCGGCAGCATGTAAAATTAATAACAAATAAAACGACCCTGTTTTTAAGAACAGACATATATTTACTCTAAAACAAATAAATAAAACTGACGTGGACCCATTGTTTTTTAGTCGTCAATTTGCCTGAGGATGATCCACATGAAGGATTGAAACGTTCTAAAAATTGGGTTGTTTTATTTTTTATTGAATAAAATTATTCTTCAATTATAAATATTATGTAGGTGATTAAATTGCACGATTGAGAGACAGATTACTTGTCGATCACAAAGGTTCAGTGCTCTTCAGAAAATGAATAACCTATATGAGAAAAAGGAAGGAGATACTGGGTTAGTGGGAAACATAAGGAAGAAAATGGGCGAGAGAAGTCCCACCTGAAAACTTCACCCACTTCTGCCGAGCGATAGTGTACTGGGAGCAGAAACAAGATTTCGCTTTCGGCCCACTGTGCGCTGTCGTGGCTCCGAAGAGGGAGCGCGACGAGTGAAGGAGAATATGGAGACGAACGAGGAAAGGATGAACTCGCTTATTGGATGTACGGTGGTGTGGAAGGACGTTCGGAGAGAGGAGAGAGAAAAAGAAAAAAACTAATGTAAGGGATTATGGAGGAAGGACAGGCGTGGATGGGAGTCGGATGGAGGGGTGTGGAGGTGAAGGAGGAAATGCACCCTCGTCCGAACTCAGGAGGTTCACCGCAGCGACAAAAGCTACAGGAAAATCCCGACAGCAAGAGTGAACAGTCTTCTCAAACAATGCTGTGCTGGTATTCGAGAACAATTTATTCACTGAACTGAAACTCCTAATCTTTTAAATCACAACTTTCATTTTCGCACAGAAGGTCTTCCAGCTATTACGAAGTTCATTAAATTCGATCGTATAGAGCAAACCTAGTTTGTATTTTTAATTATTTTTATCATTATGACTCAATAATGTTTATATCATAATGTATTTTGTTTTATTATATTGTGTCAAGTTTACTTAGGCATTTGTTCCCTATTAAATACGATGTTCCGTTTCCTTTACCCTCATTAAAACCGCACATATTCCCGATTCGATGTTAACAGAGCATCACATGTATATCTCATTCAAATGGACTAAAACTTTTGTTTTCGATTCACTTAAAGAAAAATAATTTCATTATATCAAACAGATTTCTAATAACGCTAAATTTACATCCTGGTTATCTCCCTGATAACATCAGGATGGTAGACGCGCTTTGTCCGCACTACTTCGTTTGTCGACGTCACGCAAAACAAAACTGACGACATTCTCATGTACTATACTGATAAACTATTCCTGTATCAGGAGATTCTTTTGTAACTCTTTATAAATCCCGAAAATATTTTTATTAAAAACGGTATTAGCTAGCAATTCGATGTTTTAGGAACTACCGATTATTATTTCTTCTATTGCATTATCTTCACTTGTTTTGTGTTTTCATGTAGGGTAGTAGTAAGGAACATGTAAAGACTTAAAATAAAAGTAATAGTAAGTACCGCTGTAAAAAAAAAGATCAGTTCTAGTCAGATACAGTATTTTGCCAATTATTTTTATTTCAGGTTAAATAACCGAATACACTACCATTACACAATTGTAACATGTGAAGACACCATTAGAAAATTCTGATTGCATATTTTGGATTGTATATGTTGGTATTTTGTGAGTCATTGCAAAATCTATTAAAATGATAAAGAATGTATTTAAAGTCAAAGTTCAATGAATCATTAACCTTGTTTTGTTGTTCATGTCCATTCCTCTCTATTTTTCTACCAATTATGGGATTTATATGATCATGTTCAATAGATAAAAATTCATGCTTCACCTAAAAGTCATGTAAAATCTAGTTCATTTTGAATTTCCCTATATTTTCGGTGCAAATGAGCAGATTTTCAGCAATGTATATTCATCGCTCACACATTGCCAGCTCATTTGTTTAATAACACCCTCTCCCCCAAACGAGCGATGATTCATCCACATACTTCACATTATCTTTATAATGATAGCTCTCTTTGTAATTGCGTTTCCGTTTCAATAACTAATTAGTTTATCATAACACAGACTTTCAACGGCGAGAATAATATCAAGGAGCAAAGGAGAACTGACAAAAGAAATATATTTTGAGTACATAATTTTATGTTAAGACACTACAACTCTCAAACTAACATTGAATTGTAGACAGTTTTTTTAAGAAATGAAATAGGACGTATGGCATTGGTAGGTATGAGGGCACATGACCTTATAATTTTAAATGTGAACTTGTAAGGTTTTAATATTAAAAAAAAGAAATACAAGCATTGTACACATCCACTTTTACATTCTGACTCTGTTTTCGATACATTCAGTCGTGTTCGGTGTCACTTTTATCCTAGTATTTTCTTCATTTTAAATATAACAAAATGAAGCGAGGTAAAAGAAAAATATGTTCGGCATTGGACGCAGTCTGAGATGTCCAAGAGGTAATTCGCTTATTCGTGGCCGGGAAGAAGGATCACAAAGAGAGAGAAGAAGCACGGAAGCAGGGAGCAGCCCACAATGTAACCATCGTTAGACAGACTACAAGTGAAAGAAGATATATTTTTACGAGACACGGTTTAATGATGTTGAATGAACATGGGAGACGGGACAGGGGATCGAACCCGAGACCTCCAGCTTTACACGTTGGTGTACTATCCACTATAGCACTCCATTCGCCTCCCAAACCAATCTACCATTATGTGTGTTTGTGCAAATTGGAAAAATTCAACTCATAAACCAAGTATTCCAAATGGGGATGGCCTCAAATGAGAACTGTGTCTCCTATGAGATGACCACTGAGGTCTGTAGCTTAACACAAGGTGAATGACTATGTAGAGGAGGTCGGGAGGCGAACGGGAAAGTGTAGTGATTAGCACACCAGCGCGTAAAGCTGTGATTCCCGGGTTCGATCCCAGGTCCCGTCTCTCATTTTCATTCATTATAACATCATTAACATGTTTCCTTGTGGTGTGGTTAAGCTCAATTTAAGAGATTATGTGAGTTTGAGACAAAGTTAAATAACTTTATTTTACAATAACTATACCTTGCTTTATTCGTGTGGCAGAAGAGGAAAGTGATGTGTCCGAAGTAGAATAAAAATCACCTCTAATCCAAACACAATTGCGAAAATGACCGTTACCTTTCTCAACCCTCCGGGCACTTCAGAGGTTTGAATTATTCGTTCGTGACGGGGTCCACTGAGCGCGGTATCAACTTAATGCGCTTTCTACATTACGTTTAAAAAGCTGTAACAACGCTAAACGTCTTAATGCAGTGTTTCTCAACACAGCTTAACCATACATGTCAAAGTGAACCACCTAAAGTGTTTGAAAAAATAGTCAATTCTTCTATTTTTTTCATCTTGGAATACTTGCTTGAAATATAGTGCTCAACTGTCATGCCAACCATCTCCACAACAAGTGAAATATTTCAAGAATAGTTGAAATTAGCTTCAAAAGTTTAAAAAATATTATTGTTATTGTTGTTTTTCTTCATTCCTACCTACAAAGAAACAGGATTCAATGACATCACGCTGAGCGTTATTTCTTGGCTTCTTCTTCTGCTCTAAAAGGTTTCTTGTAATATTTCTGGAAAGAATTAAAAATACATTTCAATAATGGTGACTAAAAAACTTGTAACACCAAAAATTTTTGTACGAATATACTCTTCGGCGACGCTGTAGGAAAACAAAGGGACTGTGATTGTCACAAAATAACTTCATGTTCAAGTTTATCTGTATAAAGGATCTTTGAGGGAGTTTTCTCCGTCCGAAGTAGCGGCACAAAACATACGATTACAAAAATTCAATATATTGACAATATGGAGGTATTAATTGAAATCGCGAAATCATTTAATTGTCGTAAATGTTTCATTCTGACCAAAGAGTGAAGGAGTTTTTTCGGCATTAACGTTCCTGAAAGGAGCTCTGCCAAGCGCTCAGCGTCACTGCACAGCGCCCCAGGCGGCAGTAGGGGTTGCTCCACGCTAAGGTCGCCCCCCTCCCGCACACACACACTTTCCTTCCGCAATGTAGCCCCGCCTACGGTGCCGCTTCGCCGTCAACGGACTTATGTATAGATTATACGGGCTACGTGCGCACCGAAGAACGGTTATAGGCCGCTTCCCAGCGCGCAGCATAGTCGCACCCCCTGGCGCTCCTCGCAATATCTCGGACGTGCTCGCTCCCTCTCCCTTTCTCCCGAGTCGTCCTTCCACTGTCTTCTCCTCGGGCCGTTCACCTTCCACTTCTTCCTCGCCACTCCGATTGCAGTCTCTCGGGCCGTCGTCGACGAGCGCGTCTTCGAGCCCGGAAGTGACGTCTTCCCGTTTCGCACTTCCGCAGAGGTTTTCCGCGCGCGAGAGTCTGCAGGAGGCGGCAGACGGGACGGTTGAAACGAGCCGAGAACTAGTTCAACGCGGAGTCGCGTGGCCAATTGAATTTCCCGGATGCGAGGGATGATTTTCACGTGGAACACACAAACAGACATTAAATAGCTCAATTTCAACGTATTAATGGGACAGTTTAGAAATATCGCGTTTCTGTTCCACCTTCAGCGGCTATACACAATTTAATTAATTTGCTTAGATTGCCTTTACGAGACAATGATGGCTGGCAATTGATATGAAATTGATATGGCGGAACATGCATTTTTTTAGTATCTCTTAACTAGCTATGAGAGGGAAATATGGACAACAAATATGAAAAGATTGGGGAAGATGGTAACAAAAGATTGGAAGACATTTGTGAATGAGGTAGGGACATACTAAATATTTCAAGAACATCCACGTGAAATTATAACACTACAACATGCTGTCAAGAATAAAGGAGTATGAAGATTAGGGAAATTTGGGAAAATAATTTTGGGAAGCATTAAGAGTTGTTGAGAGAAACGATAGCGTAGAAATAAAACCTGGTAATAATTATCATAGGGTAAGAAATAATAACAAAATATATTCAATGGAAAAAATCCGTTTCCCCGAGAAAACTTCGTGTAGTCCAAAATTTCATCTTTCCATTATCACACTAACTTCCCACAGTTCCGTCCTTCAGGATAATTTATCTGGTAGTAATTATTTTAATAATCAGTTGATCAATTAGGGGAAAGATTTGGCCCTTTTCAGGAAACAGGTATTTGGTTAAAGTGAACATTTTTATAGCTATGGCTGACCTGATGTTTGTCTATGACCTTACGCGCGATTTGCGTGACCAGTGGACTGGTGTATTTTGCTCTAACGGTGAATTGCCAAATATCTTACCTAATTTTGCCAATTGAAGAAGTACCCCCAAAACCATGCTTTTCGAGCTAACTCATTTAACATAGTTTGCAGCAGGGATAACGACTGGTGTGATTTTTCGCTTTAAAGGAAAAAGATCCGAACATTTGGTCATTCATCGATGACTTTAGGAAACATTCCTAAGAAAATATTAATTATACTTTCCTTTTTTGTACCGAACAAGAATGGAAAATACGTATAAGAGTTAGTGTAGGAGTTCAGGAGAATATGATATATTGCTGAAAGGGTAAATACACCTGGTACATAGCGTGAGTTACGGTCGCGCATCAATTGCGCGTAGTAACCTTTAAAGTGTTTCTCAGTTGCGCATAGGCCATGGAAAGTCGTCAGCAGAATAGAAGCATCTAATTAGTTAAAAAAATTGCCAACATTCTTCCTGCTTATGGTTGGTTGCAGTGCAAGAGCAAACACTTATTCAGCATCCTGAACAGCTTTATACCCCACCCTCCGTATATTTGCTTTTGGTAACGTTCAAATTTAATGTTTCGATTTCTTAAATTTCATCATCTTCACTCTTTTTGGAACTGGGTTAGGGTTGTTGAAATGCAAATAAAACAATTATATGGCATTCTCGACGGAATATTTTTGCCTGCCACCGGGTCATAGTTTAATTCCAGTGAATAAATATGTACATTGTATGTTTGACCTGTCAATTAATCAGATGTTCGTTATTTCTTGGTCATCTTGGTGCCACCGAATCATGGAGCTGAAAACGGATATTTCGACCATCTTGCTTAGGCCTTCATCAGATTACTTAATTATTTATATTACATTTATAGAACTGATGCATGTTTATTGAGAAGAAACTCACAATAAGATGACCAAAATGTCTTTCGCACAAACTCCCGGGCCAATCTGACTCGGAAAGAACGCTTCGCTTACGTCACTTATCTGAACTCTATCCTGCGGATCATCGAGTGGCTGATATATGGAATTCTCGAAGCCATACTCGAACACGTATCAGGACTTGCATTGCATGAGCGCACGATCAAATGCATACTGCTCCCAGAAGATGAAACAGTCAACACTAGACTTCTAATACATCACAGAGTCGATAAAAAACAAACTACGTGTCCGAAAATGGATGAAAGTCATCTAATATTCAACTATTTTTACTGGTGTTTTGTTTTCTGCTCTTTTGATAACCCAGTTTGAAATCCAGAAGACACCTACGTCCAGTTATTGCCACAAAAACAGAGTAACAGAGCAAACATCGCAGCAATGAAAGATCATTGGTTTGAGCGAAGAAGAGCCGCGCCTTTTTATCGGAAAATCATGGATATTAATACTTATTGAAACAAAGAGCTCATTTTTATGACTTTTTGTTACTTTTAATTGCTATTAAAAGCTCCTTGAATAATGTAAGAATGATGGGCATAGAGCATTGAAAGCGTTCCATCAACTGTGTATTTCTGAAAAGTTGACAACGTATCTAAGACAAATAACATAAATACTCCTACTCTTTTGAGATGGTATGTACCTTCTCACAACAAATAGCGAAAACCAACCGAAGAGATAAAAAGGGAAGACAAACAAGTAACGCCCAAGGACTCTCCTTCCAAAACGAGGAAAACGAAGGGGCAGTGAAACAGAAACCAAATTACTCCTCCAACCTAGACTAGACAAGCAGTATTTAGCTGGTTAAAAGAAAAGCTACCAACAGCCCATTTCTCTCTGCTCAATACCAACAACGGCGAGCAGCAAGAGGCCACATCAATTGGGTCTGTCCAACGTATTTACGTCCCAGTGCAGACAATCAGTAATTGACATGGAACCGATAGACTAGCACATTATATAAGGCAGTATTACACGACCATATTTTCTATGTTTAAGATCTATTATCAAAAATGTAACACAGATTCTCTCATCGAGAACATATATCATAGGTACATGATCATAGCCCAAATATTATCAAAGATTGTGCATTACATGGACATATGTTTCATTAAAATTCTTAGATAAAAGAAATATCAAAAAATTGTAATAATATATTTCTTTGTCATAGAAATATTACTGTAATACTGACCTAAGTAGATCCCTATTTTGTCTTCACGCGGCAGAGGGTGAACTCATCCGGATCCCTCCTAGATATAATAGTTACAAATGTAAAATTTTGAGTAATTAATATAAGTCAACGACTGAAATGCGTCATCCCATAAAAATTGTAGATTCTGATTTGGAACGTTGCGGAAATATCCCATGAGAATAAAGGACGCTGCATCACGAATACATATGGAAATCACTGTTTATAGAACATATAAGAATTATGATCACGATAGATTCGTGAAAGGTAATGCTACTCCGGGATTCCTACATGAGACGACGGGATACAGAAAGTCTTCGTCTTGAAAAGCCAAACTTGGACTTCAGCCATTGATTCAAAACAAACTAGAATACTAATATTTCTTAGTTCTTATTACCGTCATTTTACACAGTGTTTAGAAGTGACTTTCATTCTCAATAAACTGAAAATTTTCATCAGTATACTCAGTTGCCAATATCCCATACCACTGACATGTTGGTTAACATTTTATCGGTCGTTACATATCCAGTTACCTATTATTTATTTTTTTATACAAGCTATATATCTTATTTATAATACATTAATATTACGTTATGCACTGTTGTTTAACTTTGTTTCAAAATTAGAGAACAATATGTTCAAATCAGAGAGTGATTAAACGATCAATGATTTTTATCAATGATCAAATTTTTTCTCGATAAAATAAACAACCCATCAAGAACCAGAATTTCAACAAGTTGTTCCATTTTTTAAAGTAAAAAGTTATTGTAAACCGCCGTAGATTTAGACATATATTCATTCTGTGGAAAGTTCATCGCATGATTCAAAACAGATGTAGAGCAGATAAAAAAAGAGCATTTTCCCCAGAGTTTATAGTATCACCAATATTTAATACGAATGCTTCTCTCATTTCCAGATCATAGGAATATACGTTAGGAACCAGGAGGGCGCTGAACGATAAAAAGCAGCACTGAACGTCGCTCTCGCTCTCTGAACTTCAAATGCGTCATTCTTATGAATACATATGTGCTCCTACGTTGTATACTCTTTTGATATATAGACGTTTATTACCCAAAAATATTCTAAAAGCGAGATAAAAATACGTTAGACGCAGGAATATGGCAAGGGAAATATATGACTACCATCCCAAAAATATATGATCACCGATCGTCACATGATAAGTATATTTTCAACAGTCAGGCCAAAACACGCACCACCAACGGAAAAATGCAGTAAATTACTACTCAGAATAATATTTCAAATGTATTCTGGTAATGTTTAACTTCTCTTCAGATGAAATCAATTGTATTATCGTTAGAATTCAGTGCTTATAGTAATCCAGAAATAACTTTTGCCGCAGTTTCCTCACGTAATTCGGCAATACATTTGTCGAAACATAACAAACAAAAATTCAGTCATTACTAGGTTGATAAATCAAATTATATAATACTTTTTGCCTCCTTTTAAGATTATAAAGATGTCTAAAGGTGAGGGGAGTTTTTAAATGATCATATATTTTCTTCGACGAAGTTGAGATTAAAAAGTAATTGAATTTTAAAAGGGATATCCTTGTAGGAGACCTTCGTTAAAAAGGATGAATCCGATTCCCGGTTGGAGGGAGCAGG
This sequence comes from Laupala kohalensis, assembly GCA_002313205.1. NCBI lineage: Eukaryota > Metazoa > Arthropoda > Insecta > Orthoptera > Trigonidiidae > Laupala > Laupala kohalensis. Next base: position 2,586,767 of record NNCF01127668.1, read on the forward strand.
AAAGAGGAAATTTACTTCAATGAGTGAACTATAAATCTGTGTCTCTCATAAAGACGATATTACACTTTATTACTCCTTGGGTGTGTTTATTGAGCTTTCACATTTAACTATGAAACATATACATTGATAAATATGACACTAATCTGAAATATCACAATTTTTCTACTTCTATGGTCGAATAAAGTAGTGTACCGGAATGGATTTTTCACGCAAATTCCGAAAATGAACATAAAAATTCCGTATCACGTCAGGAATTTCCTCAATTCGCAGAAATATGATAATTTAAAAACAAGTTACTCTTTCCTGTCATTGATTCATGGTAACGTTTGTAACTTGTGAAAACGTTCTATATTGGGATGTAATGAATGTGTAAGGAATAGATTAACGTAAGTGCATAACTGATAATGAAAATAAATGTTTTTCCGAATGACTCCATGAAAGACTTAACTACAATTCAGCACAAAGAATGTTGTTCATAGATGCCATCAAGTTCAGCTTCAAAGATGATTTATAACACAATAGTAAAATTCATCCATTCAAGTATCACTTTCCTTGACTTTGAAGGAAACATACCTCATGGAAGATAAGAAGGTAAAAATCCCACATGAAATGATGCAAATCTATTATAGGCTAACAAATCTACAAGTTATATCACATTTCTCAAGTTGACGTGAGCAACCACAAAGACCCTGTTAGCGTGAATGGACACGGTAGAATGATCATTACCTTGTTTTACCAGAGGACCACATGAAAAACACCATGATTTATTATAAACTACAAAGAAAGAATACAAAAAATCTAAATATAAAACATAAAATAAAATACATAAAGAAGTGATTAAATAATTAATAGTTGAATTGAAAGCTATCTATGACATCGCTAGAATTGATGATCATTTAATAATTGTTCATGAATTCTACCGTGTGAATGAAAGCTGTCGTATTGCGAGAACGTAACGATACCAGTTGTTGCAAGCATGGGCTGCAATTGAAGATTCATCACGGTCGGGATTCCATTCTCTCGGATGCTCATGGAGATTGACCCACTGGCGAGAAGAATGTGCCACTAATTTAGAAGTTGGTAAGAATTACATCACCATTAGCTTGCTCCGTGCCAAAGAATGTTTTAAATTTGTAGCCACTTGGGTGAGAATAACGCGAACTTCCTTAGCACAGCTAGTTTTCACTAATCATTTACATTTTAGGCTTGACGTATAGTATTTAGTTATGTGACAGATTTTTAGACTGATAGAACTCAGTTTTGTGAAATAAAGTCTGTTATGCTTGCCGGCCTGTACAGCCATCAAGTCTCGTAAAATTGTGAAGTGCGTGGTGTATACGAAAGTACTCGAACGAATGAATAGGGGTCACAAGGCGGAAGAAAAGGTATTACCTTGGCACGGAAAAGTGGAGAACTAGGCTAAAGTTTTAAAATTTACATGTTAGTGTGGTTACATGGGAACATCTAATGATTCATATTCACAGAAAGAAGAGTTCACCTCAAGTGCTTTGTTGATATCTTGTAATCAATTAAATTTTAATATTTAAAAATTACTACGCCTAAGGGCGCATAAATAGGCGGAAGTGACTTCGCTAGCGCTATCTAATAATGAGAAGTAGACTTGAGTGAGTGCGCATATGTGCTGCCATCAAATAATTTAGAGCTTGGACTAGGAACTAATACGATGACGAGTTATGTAATTTTCGGTTTTAAGTAATCTGGGGCGTGACACGCACTACATGTGGTTTCTTTTCCATATCTCCATATTGACCCCGAGTTGTTAGAAACATGGAAGAAGTATTAATACATTCTTCACGCAAAAACCTCAATCCCATACATGGCTTAATGATAATTTGGTGCAGTTTCATCCTCTGACAGGAATGCCACCTTATTTTGTCTCTCGTATTTTCACCACTCCTTTTGAGCTACAGAAGTCCAAATAATTCAGTTGAAATATTTCAGGGATAACCCAATTCAAATACGGGAGAAAAATGAATTCGTATTGATCAGTAGCATTGGGGCTAAGTGTTCATACGTCCGTTTCTTACATTTCAAATTGTTATTTTCGATTTCCGTCTAGGCGAAATCTTCAGCGCTGGTATGACCTCCTATAACATCGTCTATACCCGAACGAAGGTTACACTGCAATTCACATTACAACATATCCTTCTCTTGTTCTTGTTCTGCAACTTTCTTCGGAGTATCTGATAAGCCTACAAAGAAAAGCATCTTCTCCCAGGTTTGGTTTCATTAAAATCTAACGCATTATTTTTTGATGCGCACGCTACAACAAATGTATTGCCTCTGCACAGCATATTTGTTCACCATTTCTTCTTCGTACCGCGCTAGTACCGCACCCCTTCGCCTGCCCTTGACACATTTCACACCCGGGGATGAAAATAGAAAATGTGAGCATCTGAAAAGAAGTTGACTTTCTTTCTACACCCTTCCGTCTCTTCAGAAAAAGGGAATACAAATCTTACGGTTGGAAGAAAAGGTCGCGTAGATCAGTCGAAACCCAGCCTGCTTCTCACTTAGATGGAAGTGGAAATCTTTCTCCAGACGATAAAATGGGAAAGGATAAACGTGTAATTCACGAAAAAAGAAGTGGAATTACAGGAAACTTTTCACCTTGATCCATTCGCAGTTATATACGAAAATATCACATGCCACAAAACACGTTTAAAGCATAACCGAGCGAATATTCATCAGCATAGTGGCGCAATATTGTCATTTCACAGTCAGATTGGAGTCAAAACAGAGTCCAGGAATCATAAGGGACGATGCCTACGGGCTACGGGCGCTCCGCACGGGAAATAATAACGCAGAGTACCCAGCGACACACGCGAGGGAAAGCATACACCTGTGTCACACACGGCACATACGTCCCAGAAACAGGAATTTGCGCACAAAACGCACGCTTGGAGAATGACATGATCCGGTCCCAAGAAATTGATATGCATGCCCATGCGTATAACGTGTATTAATAATTATAATAATTATTATTATATTGATATGTTATGGAGATCATGAAAATTAAGTGACACTAGTCTTGTATAAAATAAAAAGTTTTGAAGTTAATAAAAATTGAAAATAAAATACGGATCTCTAATCTACGAGAAAATCTACGAAACTGAGGAAAAGTGGAGACCAAAACTGTTTCCTCCTATACGTGAGTGACTTTTGTGTGTAAAGATATTTTTCATTATCTTTAAAACTGTTTAATTTACAGAAGACGGCACTGCCAGTTTATTTTAAAGATTTCCGTATTATATTTCGTTGTATCTATCACAGTGCAATAATATAATCATATTTTCAACAAAGAGCGTAGGTCCTGTATAAAGATCTTTTTTTTCATTTATTGTGACTGAGTTATTTCATGTAGCATTTGCAATACAAGGTACTATACACGTTTGTATAAAGAACATCTTTTTACATTAGTTTCTTTCTTGTCGCGTTCCCATCTTCCGACATTCCGCGACTTTTCCTGTTGCTCTCCTTATTCTGTTGGTCCTTCCTTAAGTTGCTCGTCCTCAAAAATGTATATATGTGTGTACTTATCATTCTAGCCTCCTTTTATTTCCTTTATTCCGACAATGTATTTTTTAAATAACCCATCTTGCTTCTCCGTTTCAATCATATCAGGTCCCATCTCAGTTATTCCTACAGTATTCTTAAGGTATTTTCCTCGTACTAGTCCCTACAAGATACAATCCCAAAAGACATGATCTATCGTCTCTTCTCCTTGACCACAATCACACAGTTCGTCACTCACCAATTTGAATCTGTGTAAATACACCCTATGATCTCCAAGTCCTGTCAACATTTCCACGACACCAGGATTCGGACTGAACCAGTTTCTTCTCGTCTCAGAGAAACTTACGTCAGGAATAAACACACATAGTTGTCTCCCGTTTGGTGACCTATTCCATTCTATTTGCCATACTTATATTTATATCTGTTATCTGCCGCTTCCATCCCCTCTCGTCACATTTCACAACTTTCCCATTCAACACTATCTTTCCTTTTTATTCCATAACTGCTCTCAATAAAAGTTTCTGAATCAATTTCTCTACGGGTAACACTCCAAATATTATGTTCAGCGCATTTGTAGATAACGTACAATACGCTCCATTCAACCTCAATAGACACATACGCTGTATCTGCTCTAATTTTCGTCTCTGATGTGCATTCTGTAATACTTTTTGCCTTATTTAACATACACAGGTAGATATCGGCACCATTGCTCCTTGATATAATATTTGCAATCTATTTCTTGGTACACTAAATTTGTTTAACCCCACCCATAGAAGGTTTTCTTTACTTCATTTTGTATGTATTCAATATCTTTCCTGAAATTCAAATTTTTACCCAGATTAATTCTCAAATAACTGTGGTCCTGGACTACATGTATTATATTTCCTTTCAAGTTTAAAGTCGGATCTCTCTTGATAGTATTCAATTTTCCAAATACCATTGCTCAGGGATTTTTTCTGTCTCTATTTCTAGTTCATATAGCACACACCAGATGACACATTTCCAGTACTCTATTCCCATGTGCTCCTAATCGTCTTCCTGTTCCTTGTACGAATACCACCACATCATCCGCATATGCTAATACATTGTATCCTCCGTCTCGTACTGTTCTTATCATACCATTAATAATAAGGTTCCAAAATATTGGTCCTCCATGGGACCCCTGCGGGCAACCCTTATCCATCTCCCAAATTATTCTTTCATCCCCAATCTGTAAGTAAGATGATCTATTTTGAAACTAAATTGCCAAAATATTGTAAATAAAACCATTAATTTTATTGTCTTTCAGTATTTGTAAACCTCCTTTCCATGATAAATTGTTAAATGCCCCTTTGATATCCAGAAACAATGCCATTCATAGATTTTCTGTTCTCCCTTCTACACACAATAATAATTGTTTTATCGCATCTTATTATGGATCGTTTTTTTACTGAACCCATACTGCTGCTCATCCAATATTTATATTTCCTCAATCCATCTTCTTACTTTTTCCAGCAGCTTTCCGAAACATGGCACGAGGCTCATTGGTCTGTACGAATTTGGGTCGTTTTTTCCTATTTCACCCTTTATGAAACACTTTTATCTGTCCAATTTTCCACGTCTGCGGGAATTTCCCTTGCTCAATACATGAATTGAACAACTGATGTATTTTTTATGCATAACTGGTAACTTGCTTTTATATTCTCATTTGATATTCCGTCATAACCCGGGCTTATCCTTGTGGATAAAGATCTAACTCTTTCATTAATTTCTTCTTCCGTTATCACTACACATTCTTCTACGTCCACATTTTGTCTTTCCCAGTATTCAGTTTTTCTTATCTTGGTTTTATTATCTCTAACAACTTTTCCCAGAGCCCAACCAGCCTCCTGTTTTTTCTTCCCCAAACTGCAATGTACTCCACATTAGTTTAACCTTCATATTGTCACGTGCTATTAAATATGGGATACCCCATATATTCTTCCTGACACTTTTCATTACGAAATCTTCCCACGACTCCAATTTAAATTACTTGATCCTTATTCGGTATTTTCGCGGTATCTCTTTTACTCCGTTTCTGCCAACAACACATCCTTCCCCTGCTTTTTCTGCCGCTGGTATTTTCTCCTTGCCTTTGCACGTTTTTTCTTTAACTCGTCCACTTCACTCTTCCACCAAATCTTCCCTGGTCGTCTTTGTGTTCGAGCCTTTGGAGAACATTCCACTGCACCTCTCAGTACTGTTAACTGCAATACATCTACTTCCTCATCCGAGTCTAACGCACCAGTTGACCATATCACACACATCAAATAACGCCAAAACTGTTCTACATTGACCTTCCGTAACATCCGCATATCTCGTTGTTTTCGTTTTAATTCTATCAGTGGTTATGTTGAACAAAATACACTTATGGTCGGAGGTTACACCATCTTCCACTTGCCATTTGCTTTGACCTCTATTATTGACTTGCCCATTTCGCTTTGAAATGCTGCTATTTTCCCGTTATTCGTTATAGATAATCCATATTTAAATATTAGAGACTCCAGCAACTTATCAATTCCATACGTGTTACTATCTCCCCATAAAGGCGATCCATCTTTCGCATCCTTACATATTACAATTTCTCTCCTCTATATGTTGCTAGTAGTTTTTCGATTAACAGTATTTCATCTCTACACTACTTTTTCCCTCTTAAGTTCGCATTTACTAATATATCTGTCTGCCCTTGTCGTGCAAAACATGTTATGACATACTTCGTACAATACTCCTGTAATTTTAAGACCTCAAGTACATTATTTATCACTACCATAGCTGCCCAACCACCTTCCCCCTGAATTACTCGAGCCGTTATTTTGTTGTGGCAACTTTTCCTATTTACCTGGTAACTCTTGGATACATTCTATATCTATGTAGTTTTCCTCCAGGTAATTTATTTTTCTTGTGTGCTATAATTGATCTCTGTGTATTCTGCTGCCATATTTTAAGCTCCATAATCTGTCTGCTGAAAGTGTATATTCTTTGCTGCAATATATTCCGGACATGTAGTATCTCATACCTTATGACCATCATTTTGTCCCTTTCGTTTACAATTTATAAAAAGAGCTTTTGGTTTTTATTTGGACATTCTGTATATCTGTGGCCCACCATTGTGCAATGGCCGCATATATCGTTTTTTTCTCGACAGACGTCGGCTTGATACCCATATCTACGACATCGATAGCATCTCAGTGGTGTGTTGCAATCCGTTACACGAAATCTTTCTAATCCATTGTATAATCTCCCTTTGTTGTTAATCTCCTGTGATAATTTGAATTCAATTCTATTAAACGAGCAACTTGAGGTGTCCCTTTACGTATCGTTGTTACCTCTTTACTTGTCGCAAGAAATTCATCTTTTGTTTTTCCACACTTAAAATTCTTCTCATATATTGTTTCCAGTAAATCTCCATCTTTAGTCACCTTACCTATTAACCCTTGAATTTGTAGCCTTGGTCGTCGTATCCGTGGTCGTTCCATTTTAATATTCTCCTCTTTCTGAAAAGCCTTCTCTATCGTTTCAGCTTCCTTTTTGCGTCTCGCCAATTATCACCAAAGGATGATCTTTCCTTTCTCGCATAGCCTTTAAATTGAGAGTTATCTTCTTCTTTTTCACTATTTCTGTAAAAGTTTCCCTAGCTGTCATTCCGGTTCTTTCTGCTATTTGTGATGCATCCATTAACAACACATTCCGTTTCTTCATTTTCTGTATTTGTCGTTTCATTATTTCTGTTACACATTCTCCCTTGCTTCCTAATCTAATTCTTTCACTGCTTCCAGTATCCTGTTTTCTTTTATTCCATCTTCACTGTCACTACGTAGTGACTTTACTCTTTTCAATCCTATCGTGCATCTGCTTATTTACCTCTCGCATTTCGATTTGCACTCTCTGCTGAATGGTGTTCCTCCGTTCATCCATTAAATTCACAATTCTCTCCTCTAAGGCAGTTGATGTTACACTTTCCATTATTTTTAGATCTGCGCTACCTAGTTTTTTTCCCCAAAGCTATCATGAGTTCTTACGCATCATTCAGTCCATCCAATTCATTCAATCTTGCTCTCAGCTGGACATTTTCTTTTTTGACTTGTACCACCGTCTTCCAGATATCCTTCACGACATCCTTAATTCGCTGCTGTATTTTTCCAGGTACTTTTTTATTTTTATTTTTCATCCTCAATCTCCAGCAGCATTTCATAGACCTCTCTTCTTGCTCCGTCCCTTTTCCGCCGTTCCTTGTCTTCCTTGTTCTCTGTGACATTTTATCCTCTTCGTCGTTGCATTACTCCCTCCATTTTTCACGTGATTTGGTGCCTGCTCAATCGTAATATCTCCACAGCCACGATAAATAAACAAACGTTTGCTTTACCTGTACTATCTAATTATACGATGGGCCATGACTTTTAATTCTGTACCTGTAGTATCTTTAACTCCACAGAATTCATACAAATGTTTACTTATAGAACTATTTGTCGAGCCTCGATCACTTCCGTGTCACGCTACAAACACGAAATGGCTGCCATTTCTGTGTATTATCTACCCCATAGACATTTAACGCAATATATCTAGCACTCCCTGTTTATCAACAAGTCCACCTCTATTTCCACTATATTTCGACAAAAATCACACACTTAAGAAACATATCTACTCACATGTGTTAAGCAAAATTTTTGCTGTTCTCATTTCGTGTGGCACCAATACTCTCGGTTGTCCTCTTCTTTATATTCCCAAAGTTACTTGTTAATACAGCTTTGTCTCCTTATAAGCTTTTTTGTGCTAACGAACCTCAAATGCTGACAAGCGCAATATCAACATAGCTGACATCGTCCCATTAAACATTCACGCAATGTTTATATCACTGATATCGCATGTATCACACAATGTTTCGTCTCGCCTTCGTTTACACAGATGTGTAACGACACTTAATGTTCATGAATGTCACTTTTGAATGTTGTACACCACCGTATTGCTCAATATCTTGTTAGAATCACGGACAATATTCCACAATCACTTACGTGCCGCCATCTTACTGTCTTACTCTCTATAAAGAACAGACGTTTATATTATTGAGAAACAAACGTTTATATTATTAAAAGGCTCGTGATTTCCAGGTTCTTTATAAACAGGTTTACACACCCGCCTCCACTCAAATCGAAGTTAGCAAAAAGTAGCAAAAATCGAATATTCATAATCAGCAGTGTGATTAGTACATAAAATAATAAACATTAGAAGTCAATTGGTGATTTTTCACAGTGGCTTATCAACACATACTTATGTCCGAGACGGGAGTTCTTTTGGAGAAACCCATATTAAAGTCAAACACAAACGTGTTAGCAAACCGTGTTTAAAATGAGATAAAAAGATCTGAAATTAAAATTTGAATTGTATGTAATAAGAAGCTCAGTAATAATCATCATGTACATTAATACAGAAATGTTCCCAAAATGTTTCGTTCCTTTCCTGTGTAACGGGACGAAGCAAATCACACTGACTTAAGAGCATTAAAAGATGTGTTTAAGATTTCCCATTCTTTCATCTTTTTCTTTCCAAGATAACAGCATTTAAAAATTACATTAAGAAAAGATACTACTTGACTCATATTTGGAAAGGATGCTACTAAACTACTTGAGTCCTAAAAATTGAGAGCTTTGACGAAACTTTTTTTCTTCTTCGAGCTTTAGGGCTTGTCAAGGTCATTAGAGCCCTTTTGACGTATCTGGCCATGAAACAATATTCGCAAGGAATTGTGCAGTATCATGTACTATTCATAACGTTTCTGATGTCCTTTATACATTGTTCAATGCTAAATATGAAACCAAGTGAAACTTGCCTATAACTAGCAGATGGGGGCAAGTAGCTTCTGCCACATTATCTAGATAAATAAGATATTCTTGCTAAATAAAAGTAAAAGTTTTTTTTTTCATTTTACAAAAATGAGTTACATTTAATTTCTTAGTTTTGCTAGATTGTTTTCATGTTAGAGAACTTAAAAATTAGAGTATATTTAAAATTAGATTCAAATCACAAACTGACCCACAGGATCAGAAATATATTTAAGTTCAAATTTACAAAATAAACCCTGAAATATTCAGTCTTTTAACAAAATTAACGTTTACTTAATTACAATACCCGTTCTTTTTAAAAAGGCTGATTTTATTATTGGACCGAAAGTTTGAAATTTCATCTTTAATACATATCTCATGGTAATTGCGTAATACATTTTTATAATTTGTATTATTTATTCTTATTAGTTTCTCGGTAGTATCCATTCATTTTCCTTGTTTTGACTTAAGTCAAGACACACATTTGCAGTCAGATTGTTTCATTCCATCATTCCATTTATATTTATCATCATTACGTGGCTTCACCCAGCGCTCACAATGTAGACTACGCATTTTCTGCCTTTTACATAATATTTCCTTTACAAAATTTGGAACTCGAACTCTACTTTCAGTCAGACGTTTTACTCCATTTGGAATGCGTCTCATGCCAGTCGAGACGTTTCACAAAAAATCCTTTCAAAGAAACTTTTTTAAATTTGAAAATGTTATAAACACTATAAAATGCAGTCATATCCTTTTCATATCTACGCGATGGAAATTATTCAATTTATCATAAACATTTTCATAAAATTAGACGTCAATGTTAATGTTCTTAATAACTAATGAGACGTTTTACTAAAATTAAATTTATATCCAAAAATTTTAATGCAGACTATTCGTTTCAATATTAAATATAAGAGTACACACATCATTTGGTAAACTTGATTTAACGCCTCTAAAATCCAAGACCTGCTGAAAAACGAGAACAGCACCTTTTGCAACGCGAAGGACGTAACACGGTTGACTTGTTGGACTAAACTATTTAAAGCGTTCTCTGAAACATCAGTGAAGAATTCAGCGACACACGGACCACAACTACACGGATTCCCCGTCACGAAAATAATTGACGAAGTTCTCTAAAGACTGCGACTTCGTCCGATTACTAATGAACCATCTTTGAAGCGGATGACTTTTCTTTCCCTATAAACTCGTTTTGCAGCCAATACTACTCTACATGCGCGTTTCTTCAATGCAAACAATTATATTTAGTTTACGCACTGCGTGTACCTCGAATTTTTCTTGAATTACGAACACTCAGGTGTTATACTTGTGGTTAATTCGAAAGTATTTATCATTTCTACCAATTATACATAAATACAGAAATGAGGTAATTTTTTTAAAAAAATATTGTAATTTCGTTTTTCTAAATTATTTTTGTGGTCAATTATTCCAATTAACATTTATATCCACACTTAATGTGATAAACCCATCACGTAAGTGTTATGTCGTTTCCTATGTGCAGGATGGTCCAGAAGTTTTGTTACCCAATTGTTTTTATAGATTTAGTTTATTCTCTTTCAGAACAGTAAAATAAAATAACATTAGAACAATAGAAAAATGCAGGTAATACTGAAATCTAAAGAAACATTTAATCGAACAAGTTGATTAACTCTCTTTTACACTGTTACGTCAAATATCGAGAAGTTGTGTTTGAGTACCATAATTTTCGTTGCACAGAATGATGCGGGTTTATGTTCTGTGTGACATTTACGAAGCTGCGCTTTGGTGATTGTCGCAATGGCTGCATTAACTGTATCTTTCTACTGCTGGGTATTCTGGTATCGTTCATACGAAACTCTCTCTTTGATCATGCGCCATAGAGAGAAGTCGCAAAACAATAGGTTTGGATTTCTGGGAGGCCAATGGTACTGTACTGGATTGATTGCGGTCCTTACATCTCCCATCTAAATGAATATCTAAACGTCATTCAGATATTCTCTGAGAATGATAGCAAAGTAGGCTGGAACAGTTGAAACCATAAATCATTCTGATAAATATACAATCTCTAAAGCTATGGAAAAACCACCCCTTTAATAAAGAATAGGACAAATAATAGCGAAAATAAAAATATTGTGTACGCGTAACCAGTCTTTCGGACGATTCTGTGCACTTTAGCCGATGGAAACCCGCGCACTAGCAGGATTCTGTTCCAACTATTACCAGAAAAGATGACCTGAAAATAAAGATTCTATGGAATATAGAATATGTCAAAACACCTTTTAAGAAGAATAGAAAAGATTCCAAGACAAATAATTTATGAAAATGATACATACCTTTCTAATTTTCTAAAAATATTATTTTAAAGTTACATTTTTCTTTACTCTTCTGTGACAAATAACGTAACTGAAATAATACAACCAGGTGTCGAACTTAAGTTACAAATCAAAAGAGTGTGAACTATGAAACTCAAAATTCCTTCAAAAACTGAATTCTTATGCAGATCCTATACATGAAGGGAAAATAAATGGTGTAAATAAAGAAAACTGCCATCACAAAAGGAATTTATCCCCCAACATCTAATATAGAAGCTAAAGAGATCTCGAAATGTTTTATTTTTTCAAGTACCTACCTTCAACTAAAAGAGAGGAGATGCAACTAATCTGTATACAACACAATAAAGATTTCTTCGTAGATATTAGTTTTAAAAACTTGCAAACCATTCCTGGGTCTTTTTCACATGACTCGTCGAAGTAAAGTAACGATGACAGTAAATTATTCCATTTTTTTTCCTGCATCTCCTTTCTATTTGTTAACTCCTCCTCCCACCATCTCATTCAGTCACTAACCTTCTTCGTGACTCAGGATCTGGGCGCAACATCCTCACCAACACCCAACTTCACTTTGTCTTTTGAAGGGTTCCATTTCTCATGCGCATCTCGTACTGTATAGAACGCATGAAGTTGTCCGCGTTTCAGCTTCTTCCGTACTTACTTTAACAACATTTCCTTAGCTTATAACAGCCTCTAATACTCAACAAGAAACAAGAGACCATAAAATTTCATAACTCCGTGTATTTAAAAACACAAATGCAAGTAGGGACACACACCTAATCTAATATTTCTTTTTCAATTCACCCTTGGAAGTAAGCGTAGGGAGGACGTAGATGCCGTATAGGTCAGAGATGATAAATTGTATAGATGTTACGAATGCATTGGATTACTACTCAAGAATGATTGAGAAAATGATATTTAATGTAGAGTTATTCATCTAAACATACCATTATACCTCACTGATTTCTTTCTTTCTACTTCCATTTTATTTTAAAATATATGGTTATTTATGTTTACTTCATGTTGTTATTGGTTATTTCTTATATAAAGATTGTTGAATTTTTAATTTTATAAGTTTACGGTATTTAAAATTATGAATCTCCTTTGTTTATTTTATTATTAAGACTTTCCATAAAATGAAAGGCCAAAAAATGTTGTGCATCCAATTAATTCCAGCAGAGTGTACTGCTGAAAAGTGACGTCATTGCTCGCTGTGCTGCATGCTGACAACGCTGATTTCTGTGTCCCGTTCCATTTTCCTTGATCAATCCTCTGCTCCCTGGAAAAGGTAGCAAATAGGATGCGAGCATATCATCATATGATTACACAGTCAGTGGCGTCTGTCAACAATGCGTCCCATCTGCGTTATCTCTCTCTCTACGGAAACGTGAGCATATTATCTTATAATGTGAAGGGAAAAGGGAAAAGGGAAATGGACGAATGAGGAAATTATGGTTTTGATGGACTTATTCAAGGACGAAACATGCCTGAATGCTGTGAGTTCCGTCAATTACCAACACAAACACCTGTGTACCGAGGTTCAAACTTTTTGTTTCCGCCATATTTCATAGTTCATATTCACGTTATAAATTGCTATAAATGCACTGATTATCGCTCGTCTAAGACGTATTATTTCAATTGCATCCTTTACAGCGACCTCCATTTTTGATGCTACGGATCATCTTGCGGGTGGCGAACGCAAGTAATTATGCTCAGCACCAGGCTTCATATGAGACCAACCTAACAGTGCTCTGTGTCTAGGTTTGAGCAGGGCAGGATGCTCAGTTCCACGCAAGGCAACCTAGCAAGGAAACTAACTATGAATTTGTGTGTGTGCGGCGGGCTTAGTACATTCATTCGATGCCGAATTGAATAAAATTCATTTCTGTTAAAGCAATTTGTTTCTGGGAAATGCGTCATTTATGAGGTACTTGCCAAAACATCATTTTGATAAACCCTACAGTCAGAAGTACAGAAGATCAAAACAGTACAGAAATCAAGAAGATTCTCGTGTGCTGCGCAAAAAACTTCATTTCTACTCTCTAATTAATGCGTTTACAAATAAAATATCATAGTCATGACAGGTGCATCGTACGTATTTCCTCTTATGAGGTTGGAAAAGCTTCTAGTCCGAGGGCAGTGTTACAGAAATGTAAAATAACAAATATGTAATTTAAAGTGAAAAAAGATGTTACTTTTGACGAAAATGGATAGAAATTAACGTTTCGAATTTACACATAATCCATTTTACGTCATTCACGAGTTATTTGCAAAAAAAACGAAAAAAATCGAAATTTTCGAATTTTTTAAGCCCACCTCGAGCCCAAGGATAAAATTGGCGAAATTTTCAAAAATTTCTCTCTTTACATTTATAAGAAGAAATTAAATCCATTCAAGCCTTCCGCGAATTAATCCAAGGCATAATCCTTCTTTTCTTGGTCTGTGAGTGAAGTTTATACAGAACTGAACCCAATTACTTTCAAGTTTGTACAGAAATTCGAACTAGTATGTGGTCGATAATAACTCTGAATGCATATTTCTCTCGGCGCCTGTGACACGATACATAAAAGAATGAAATTTAAAAGGAAGTCATGCAATGGACGTAGACAGAAGCCAAAAAACGTTTCAAATATAAAATACGAGTATACATTGTGAAAGTCGTAAGTGTTAGTCAGAAAGACATAATTCCAAATGCTAGTTTTTTAAAAAAAAGTAATCCTTTGTTTTGATCAACATTTTGATCAAAATATTGAAACAGTTTTTATTACAATATTCACGACAAAAATATAAAAATCTGCCTTTAATATGGAGTTTGAGGATTCTTTTTTAACATACAAAGTTCAGATCAAATCCAGCATCACATCTTAAAACATTAGACTTCTCTCAAATAAGAGCTGAGTATCGAATATCGACCTTACTGCTCCAACAGGAATGGGTCCCGACTATCTGAGTGTAACAGAACAACCTCATTGCATGTGTGAGAATCTAAAGAGATGAGTCTAAACACTACAGAATACTACCGAAACCTCTGCGCCACATTCGTCGTTTTCTTTGATTTGAACCTTTCGGTACCGGAATACAGTTTTCTGATGTCAAGATTATCATTTTCACACATAAAGCACGCCACTCCCGTATTTTGGCATATTATTACCCTTGTTACATATTTTACACACAGTACACAGTTCTCTCCCCTCCAATCTATTTAAGGCCTGCCAGAATCATTGATTGAAACGAATACTGGGACGAAAATGTGATTCAAAAACAATTTTTGTAAGATTTCCATTGCCTTCAATATCGGTACCCGTATCTCATCTTCCGCAGAGAAAACAGTGCGTCACTACTTTCTTCCAAATATGTAATACTATAACAAAAATTATATGATCGATTCCCCGCGGGGTCAGAAAATATTTATCATATTTCCATTTAATGTGTCCTCCCCATGATAGTGTGACAGTGTAAAAGTACAGGGTTGGGCAGGGAGGTATGGATGATTTGAACGGGGCGTTGTGCAAGGTGGGGATAACCTTGGCGGATAAAGAGTGGGGGTATCTGTTTGTTATGAGTTGCCATTTTAGTAGCAATGGAGACGTGGTCGATGGAGCATCGCGTGTTTGTGTACAACACCTTTATTGAAACGGGCCGTTCCGTCATTCAAACTCAGAGACGGTTCCGGAATCATTTCAACGTTGGTCGTCATGGTCGTGTTCCGAGGTTTGAAACAATAATGAAGTGGGTGAATAACTTTCAACGAACAGGTTCCTTGAGACCTGGAACTGCACGAGGTGGTGAACGAACGGTACGAACCCCGGAAAACATTGAAAGAGTGCGTCAAGCAGTTGAAGCAAGCCCTCGTCGTTCGGCTGTGCGACATGCTCGTGCTCTTCGCATGTCGAACCGATCAGTTCGCCGGATTTTACATTTGGACCTGCATTTTCATCCATTTAAGCTGATGGTTGTCCAACAATTGCAGCAAAACGACTACGGAAGACGATTCAGATTTGCAGAAACAATGGTGGAAAACATGACTGATGATATTGTTTTGATTATGAGTGACGAAGCCCATTTTCATTTGTCAGGAGTGGTAAACAAGCAGAACTTTAGGTATTGGGCTTCTGAAAATCCACGTCAACTCCATGAAAAACCTCTACACAGCGACAAATTGACTGTTTGGTGTGGCGTTAGTCGAAACTTCATCATTGGCCCTTACTTTTTCCAAGAAAACGGTCGAACCGTCACTGTCAATACAGATCGTTACCTAACGATGCTGCGTGAGTTTTTTCTGCCACAATTGAGAAGACGACGTATCAACCTCAACACAGTATGGTTTCAACAAGATGGGGCGACATGCCATACATCGAGAGCAGCTATGGAATTTTTGAGGCAGACCTTCCCTGGGCGCCTCATTTCGTTGCGTGGAGATGTGGAATGGCCTCCTCGGTCACCGGACCTGTCACCTTGTGACTATTTTTTATGGGGCTACCTAAAAGCACGTGTATACATAAACAAACCACGTACACTTGAAGCCCTGAGTGAAACAATAACACAAGAAATTCGAGCAGTACCACGTGCAATGCTTCAGAGGAGTATGGACAACTTCTCACAACGTCTACAGGAGTGTATGGACAAAAACGGACAGCATTTAACAGATGTTATTTTTCGTACGTAATCAATGTTTCAATTTTTTCCTCTTTAATTTAATTTTAATTTAATTTAATTTAATTTTTGTAATGGCAACATCTAAGGTACACATTAAAAAAATAAATTTTGAGTTTCGTTTAAAAATGAGAGTGTAAGTGTTATTTCAAATCATCCATACCTCCCTGCCCAACCCTGTATATTCCTAGGTGACTTACACCCTTAGTAGTAAACATAGATCTGAATCAAGGTGGTATTACGCAGATCAATTATTTATATAATCATCCTACCATTTTATTATTCGTTATCGTCCTGATGTATGACATGTGATTAGTAGTTTTGACGGCAGGAGATCGCAAGTATGTGACCAACCCAATGCAGAATGGAAGAAAGAAAAGAAAATCAGGGATTGACCATGGTGGATGAGATATAACTGCTAATTTTATCAGTCACATTTGCTTTCTGTAATTTGAGAAATAGCAGAACGATGATAGAAATGATTACGTTATTGAGTCAATGCAGCACCTTTGAAAGAAAAAAGGTTTGCATTTTTACCCCGTGTGTTTAAACCATTTCAATATTCTTACTCGCCAGGAAGTATTTATCGATAATGAGTCTCCTAATTCTAATTTGACATAGAAAATTTTCCTTATATAAAACTTATTCATTCAATATTACCGATAATCTGTGAATATATTTTGCTTATGAATGACGAGATTTTAAAGTTCCTTTCTTTTGCCCCATAGATTTGCATTACAGAGGGGGCAAAAAACTTCGAAGAAAATGAGAAAATTACAATTCAATAACTTCCTAACGTAAATTATATTTTCCAAACAAACAGACATTAAATAACACATTTACATAACTTCATCATTTTCCTTCACTGCTGGATACTTTCAGATGCAATATCTATTTTAAAATCCCAAAATTTCTCGCATGCGAGGATGTTTTACCGGATGTGCTTTTCTCGTAAACATACCAAATCTTGCGTCCTTCACTATGAGTTTAAATATTGCATGGATAATATTTAAAAAGAAATTAAAGTTATTTTAATTTTCTGCTGCATTTTTTAAGGTCACAGTATTTGCTCGGGGACTGATGTTCGCTACCGACAATTTCTCAATAAGTGTTGGCTTTGTTAAGAAGCATGAACCTCACCCTCGAGAAGCAAGTGTGAAACTCCAGATTCAAAACTGTTTTACTGGAAAGTGATTAATGAAAATTATCACTCGATGGTCATACTGAGCTCGCCATAACAAAGAGTCGAAGAAAATAATTTAAAATAAAATGTATCAATATTTTAGGTGGTAATGGGTTCTTTTTAAAAATCTTATTACAAGAGACCCTCTGGGACTTGGCAAAAAAGTAAATACATCCCTCTTCATGAAGCGAGAAAGCGAGGAAACTGTAGTGGCACAAAGGCTGAGTTTCCGAATCTGGATGCCTCGCTAAGCTGAGAGGAACACGAATCCACTCGCGAATATTCTCGCTAATCCTCCAACCTCAGATCGGGACACTAGTCCTTAGGCGGCGACAGGATCGTGAGTTCGAGCCAGCGGTGATTGGTGGAGGACCCCCGACAACAGAGTGCGAGAACAGGCACGTGGTGTAACCACTGCTGTAGTTGAACACCACAGTACATAGCACACGTGCTCAATGCGTAATACACACACTACGCAAGGACTGGAAGACGACTTGCTGCGTTAGACACACAGACCGCATTCTAGAGCACTCAATTATTCCCTTCATTAAGATCAATTGAGTGCGAGAGGGTGCCTGATGTATCGCGAGTCTACTGCGCGTGTTACTTCGAGCACCGCCTTCAGGTATGTTGGGATACCACATAACTAGAACCCCATACCACTCCAAGGTTTACCACTCCAAGAGAAGTCGTACAGTCAGAAGCGAATACAATGCTGCTTTTATCAATTAGAGGAATCCATCTGTGAAAATAGTCGTTTAGTTAAATAATTATATTCAATTAGAGGAAATTGGAGAAGTACATTTTGTTGTAACAAATGTTACGAAATATTTTTTTGTAAAGATTCAGTCAGTTTCAGAGTATAACACAAAATAGTGGAGGTATTTAGATCTGCCATTATTATCTATTAGTTTATAAAATTTAATGATAATTAGAAATCAAATGATGGTTGAATGCAGTAATTTGTCTATCAAAGGTAATTAAATTCTGAACACTAATTACCAGGTGGATATTTTTTCTTTCAAAGTACGTTGTGAAGTAATATGATTTATCACGTAACAATTTTAAATAATTGGTTTTGGTATTTGCTTTTTTTACATTTAATTTCTTTCTAGATGCGTTCCCAGCTAGTAGACATTTTGTTCATATGTTTATTTCTCTATCTTTGATTGATGTCTCTTTTTCATCATGTTTCAACATACCTGTATTCTCATCTCCAGTCTCTTAAATATGACAACGCCTCTCCACCACCAAATGCTGCCCGTGGCCACCACGGGGAGGTGTGCGTAATATCTACCTCTAGCATTTCATTCCTGTTTTCATCCCTACAACATAATCTTTCAAGCAGGTGTTCCGTTCTTCCGTGTTAATGAGATCTGGCCCATTCTCACAAACTCTCTCTTTCATTCTCATCTTCCTTATAAACTATACTCTTTCTGGCCCAAATAACTCACTATCCCAAAGCATATGGTTCGTCGTTTCATCATCCATCCCACAGTTACATGTCGCATTCGCAATTAAAATAAATCTTTGCAAATACTTCTTTAATCGCAATGTGCAGTTAAAATTTCTGTCATTTTCGATGTTGGTAAGAACAGCTTATTCTTTTCTGCAAACGTAACATCTGGCATTATTTTATAGAGATTGCGACCTTTTCTTGAATATTCCCATTCTACCTGCCACATTTGAAGAAAAGTTTCTGCTATTCGTTTTCCCCACCCCTTTTCTTTCACCTTCATTGTCACATCATAAATTCCAATCTGCCCATTTCTTCTCCTTTTCCCCGTAGAACCATCTTCTGAATTAGTTTTTTTTCAAAGGAAGCTGTCCCATTAACACGTATTAGGCGTCAGTAGAATTTGTCCAATATGCTCCGCTTAATCGTAAAAGGCTAATTCGTTGAATTCTTACTAACGTATCTCGTTGTTTTACATCTTTTTTAAACACTATACCAAACCACACAACCATATATGAACAGATGTACTATTGCTCTCTTGTATAGCCGTTTAATTTCTTTTGGGTCTATATTAAATTTCCTGTAGCCAATCCGTAACAGAGAATAAAGCTAATAAAGAATAACTTTTCTAGTAAATCAACGTATTCTTTATCTTAATTTTACTTTTCCCTATTTTCACAATTGGCTCTCTATTCCGCAAATTCTACTTCCCAAAATCCATTCCACATATTTTAGCGCCTTCCACTTCCAAATGATGCCTGCCAAACCAATCCTCACATATTTTCAATACCAAATTCCCTTTTCTCTCCTACTCTCTTCTTCAACGAAGAACCCGACATCATTGGCGTACGCTGAAATTTTATATCAATTCTCGCGCACCCGTCGTAACAATCCCTCAATTGTGAGTTTACAGTAAAGTGGCCCACCATCAGAACTGTACAGAAATTAAGAAACAATTTAGGTACATATGGGTGTTACGATAAGAGGTTTCGAAGGACGAAAAATGTGAATGTGGATGTGATGGGAGTTGACAGAAGTGACAACAAAATTATTTAAAAATATAAATTGCAACTAGCAAAATGAACCATTCAAGTACGGAATTCAAATGATACAATGATGCCTCGTAGCACAGCCGTGATGACGGGTTAAAAGGCTGAAGTGGTGTTAAGGTGATGATTTAGGTTGAAGTTAAGTTGATGTTGAAGGCCGGGCTCCACGTTGTAGCGAATGGAGTATGGTCGAAAGCGTGGCAACGTCAAGCGCAAGAATGCTTGACTACATCATCGTCTTGTGAGCACACTAGTTATGAAGTTACATGCGTGGTGCCTCGCAGAGGACGATTTGGAGGAGTCTTCTCCATGAGAGCAAGTTTGAAGTGGGGTAAGTCAATGGCAATGAATCTCTGAGTCGAAAGCATGCTTGCAGTGAGTCCGCGCGCCAGCGTGTGACGTCACAAGTCGATCTCGTATCGAACTGCAGTAACCGATCGTCCTTCTAGTCGAGTAGACATGACACCAGACGATACCAGGACGTATGGCTATTTGAAATTGTTCTGCGATGAAACAGAATAAAGTTTCTTGATGATTTAACGCTTGTTTATGAACAAAATTTTCACTCTTTTCTTCTCCCTGTTTTAACTCAAAGGTATGAGGTTTGAAACGTCACTCATTTGTATAAAAGAGCGGTGAGTCCACAGGCTATTCACTTGACCTATGTTGTTTCTTGTCACCAAAGTCGCAACAGGAACCTTGCAGACATCTATCAAGGTCCCGAACTATATTCTCTTTCCTCGTCTTCATATACGTGGTATTTCCATTGTATGGTTTTGAACAGCAATCACGTTCTTTGGGCGGAAGAGTTCAACAATTTCTGATACAGTCATGCATTGGAAATACCAAAACCTTTCCGAAATTTCTTACAAAAACTGTTAAATCTGCATACGAATTAAACCCCAGTCATTCTGTTCCGATAGCCCTCTATATGACATCCTTCTTATGCAATTGGTTCTTCTACGCATGTACATAAGATACTTAAACATAACCATTGTATGTGGGCTCATAACAGTAAACTCTGTAATCGACCTTACCGACTATTCGGTTCAAAATTCTAGTTTATAAGAAAAATGGTTGGAGTTAGTTTTGAAACATTTGATACCACGCATGTAACTTCATAACTAGTGTGCCCCACAAGACGATGTTGTAGTCAAGCATTCTTGCGCTATGTCTCATAAACATGGTAAAGTGTATGTTAAATAGAAAATGCGTTGTAAAAACATTCACATGAGTAAATTATGAAGTCTCTAGAAACAATACACTGGTGTTGCAAAGCATCAGAGGAATTATTTTATTAGGCCTGTACGAAATTTTCACGAGAAATACCACTTATGCGGATGTATTGTAATGCATACTAATTGCACCTTCTGTGCACAAAATTTCTAAGTAAACATTGGAACTCTTATGATAAGTTTTCCATATGTTCTTACATTTGTACTAAAAGACTACTTCACACGAAGAATCCCACTCTTTAGATTTAAGTAACTCAAATTCGAGATGACATACATCGACAAGAATCAGATACTACTCGAAACCCGATATAAGAAACAAATTCAAATATCCGTTAATACAGAATCACAGCACACTGACTCAATTTTGACCACTCAATTGTTAAAAGAAAATGGAAGTTTTGTGCGGGAAATTAATCCGAAACAAACTTATGAACAAACTAGTTCACAAACGCAGACATGGATATCTTCGCGCAGATAAAATGCTGTTTGTATTTCATATGTAATGTCAAGGAGAGTAGGTATTCTCAAATGGAGTTTCCTCTAGGATATCAACTTCCAAGAGGGTCCTCTATGTCAAGTGGATGCTCATAGCGTTTAAGGTTATGATAATATATTTACATTAGTGATGCATACATGAGGCAACGACCAATAAAAGAAACGATATGTGGATGTATGAAGAGCGAACACTAATGCTTTACCCAGATGTTCTGAAACAGACGACTTATTCACAGCACTCTTCCCAGCAGACACCGGTCAGAATGTATTATTATTGTAGTTGTTATTTTTGAAAATTACATGCTACATAGCTGAAAAAAATGCAATTATTGGAGATCAATCATTCACCATTTACTGGAAATAAACATATATCCCGTATGATACGGTAACCACTCGGTTTCTTAAGATGCACCTGCTCATTGGTAGACAATGGCAAGAAATTTACACATTTGACAGGTTGTCTAACCTTACTCCTCTCTCACACTAGAAGGGAATATTGCTACTCCATTGAAAAGCTGTGGGTCACAATGCTTTCCGAGAAAATCCACATATCCACTCCGTTCCATTCCGCCTTTCCAAGATTTGCTTTCAAGTTCGTCCTTGTCTCCATTATCGACATGAGCAACCTTTCCGACTGCTTTCTAATTACTTGATCTTCAACTTGGTACATTTGCCGACTTGTTCGCAATTCCCGCATTCGTTTTGGGAAGCATGAATGGGTTGGTGGTGAAGAGGTTCTCTTATGTGCAAAGAGTGTTTTGTACGAAGATAACAGCAACAAAACATGAATCCTCTCTATCCGAGTCTTCTGCATAGCTAGAATCTGCACCTACTTTTCTCTAGCCCTCTTTCCAAACTTTAGCGTTCGCTCCTACTGTTCTCGTTAATCAAGAAAAAGCTGACTGCCTGGCGTTGCCCAGTTGGATTCTCAAAGAGAGGGGCATTACTTAAGGTCATATGAAGGTGAATTGATCCCTAGGCCTACGAATAACTGATTGAGTACCCCTCCGGAAAGTGATTAACGTACATTATTGAAGGTCGAAGCAGTTTATAAAATGATTTGCTGCTTCACCTATAATGATTTCGACTTTTGTATTTTCGACGCGTATTTGTGATCGTCAAAGCTGTGCTCAATCTTACGATGAATCAGTGTAAACTTGATTTTCACATATACACTATTATCACAATCACTAATATTGATCTCTGGAGGAACTACTTTAATTTTTATCTTCACCAGTGAAGGATATGTTCATATGTACTACAAGAGGAGATAGTATTTTTATATTTTCCCACTCTGGTGTTCGAATAACACATATCACACTTAACTTGCAAAAAAACTTACGTCTAATTTTAGATAACTTCGTGCAGCACAGACCCTCCGTTCAATTCACTTTTATCAGTTGACATAACGATCGTCTAGAAGTTAGAGAACTCTATCTCCCATTTCATTGAAGACTTCGGGAACAATAATTCCAGATTTGAAATAATAACTCTGTGTACGTAAAAGTAATTACTCTATAGTACATTTTTCCTCTACAAAAGAAACGCTAGCTTGTGAAACTAAATCTAATGTTAATTCATATCTTCGTTCTTTTATTTAAAAAATAGTGTTTTAGCTTTTTGAATGGACAATGGCTCTTTTGCTCTTCAACCGCCAGAAAGGAGAAAATATAAATCGACAATCAACTACTTCGTATTGGTTATTGTATAAGATGTCCTAAATTCTCGAAACTATTGTATAAAATGTAATTACTACCGGTGCGAAATTCGATTTGCAATTGACCACTACCTCGTTGCTGTCATTTGGATACGTGTACGAGAATATTAGGGGAAGATCAACCCAGATTTATTTTTCACCAGTTCCAGACATTGTGCTGAAGGGAATAAAAATGAAGAAAAGAAAAAATTAATGAAAAGATTACCCACTTAAATTTCTTGTATTTTTCAGATAAAAGATAATCCATTTGATTTAGTGTTAGAGACAAAAAGAATAGAATCTCATTCGAAATATTCCTTGAATTGCACCACATGGACATTGTTGGATCCCTACAAAGTAGAGCACGTAAAGGAAACATGTGGCAGGAAGAGGTGGCGCAGACGGCCGTGTTCCGTGCGTCTTATCACGATTCGCGAAGCGGCGACGCAGACTCTTCACCTGTTGGATGCATCGCTCTCCCGCCCTCCGCACCCCTTCTGCCACAACTACTGCACGCTTGCCCAGCGATGCTTTCCTCGATATGACGTCGGAAAAGGTCGCCCTGATTCGGGGAAACATTACTAGCCAAAATAAATGACCTCTCCTTTTTAACTTCAATTTACAATTTTTTTATATACAGATAAAGGAGGGAGTATTATTATTTTATTAACTTAGTTTTCTGCAGAGGAAGGAGGTGCTTCTTGCGATGCGTTTTCTTGATCTTGAGGTACCTCAGCATCTTCATCCTCCTCTCTTCTTTCTTCAGTTATGTCGTGCTCCAGGACTTCTTCTAATATTGTTGACAGTTCTGGAGCGCGCCAGGTGGCGGATCTGCAAGGCTCTGGTCCCCGATGTGCTTGTAAAAGATAGATCTTGATAGTGAATCGTAAACCATAAGATTTTCCCTTTCTTGAATCAAAGAACATGTTACTGCTAACCTTTATATCTCACAATACAGTAAGTGAAGTTGAAATACTGTTCATAGTTCAGATTTGATTATATGTAGGTTCGATATTTCTATATATGCTTTTTTATTATTAATTCACAACTAAAACTTTGAAAGAATTGTTTTGTGTTACATTTATATCAATTCATTTTTAAAGCGCCATTCTTTGTGAATACAGCCGTAAAAATAGACCTTCGATCGTTATGGAAATGAGCTTTGGGATTGATATTAATACAAAACTACGGGGAAAGATATTTTTACGTTTTTTGTTTCAGTGTCAGCTGTATTGACGGATTTTACTTCTTGCATTTTTTATAGCTTCTTGTCCATTAAATGTACAGTATTCATAAATTCCCATTTACTCTTATTCGAGTTAGATTTTAAGCATAACACTTAAAACATAATTGATTTTAACTTCTCAAAATACATTACCTTCGATTTTTTTATTATTAGTCCGAAATGTTCCAAAAAGACGAATTATCGATTTAACGACAATAACAACTGAGTCAAAAACATTATTTATAACATTTTAACGGCCAAATTAACTATTTTATAGTTAATTTATATTGTTATATATGGGTCAGGATGAACTATTATGCTCTCAAAAAGCAACAATCATAGGATAATCTTAATTAGTTACAGGTATCATTTTTTCGACTCCATGTTGTTTGCTTCAGTTTCGCAGAGAACGTTAGAATAAAAAACAAACGTGTTTCCCCGTTGTTGTGTATCAAGATCAATCCAGAAATTCACTTCCAGAGCAATCGAGGACGGTGGGGAATTTTCCGGAAATTTTCCAAAGAATTACCTAAATAACAACACTTTATGTACTACTGAAAGACTTGTGTAGAATGTTTAACCACTTATATTATTTACGTCAATTTTCTAATTCTAACGTAGTTAAATATTTCATACGACCTTTATAGGACTTATCCACAATATTTAACTGTTCATAATAAGTTCACAATAAATAATGTGGGTAAGTCCTACAAAGGTCGTATGAAATATTTAACAATAATTAACCACATTCATAATTGAATTGGAATTTGGGTATTTCATTGTATGCAACAAGAATGTGGCCCTTTATATCATTTAATGAACTGGAATGCGGCGCTCATTGACTTCATTCGTAACCATCGTTGAATTGATCAACATTTTTGGTCCTTTCGTAAAAAATACGTTTTCTCCAAGTCTTATTTCACGTACTCAACATGAAATAATTTTAGGTAAACATCGTCATTCGTACTTATACTTTCACATGATGGGAAAAATTTTCTAGTAGTTCTAGTTCGTGTAAAATTGTACGGGAAAATTTAAAGTAAAAAATATATTCATAAGAGTTACACTACATTCAATACAGTTTCAGTTCTGTGCTCCGCTGCGAGAATCTTTTCAAAAGTCCAGACAATATTGTGCGAGTTTACTTTTTGAAGAACCCTCTCAGTGATTCGTACTTCATGGACGGCCGCAAAGTGTACAGATCACATGTGGGGGTTACAAAATGTTATTTTCAGAAAAAATCTTCCCTTTCAAAACTAAGATAACTGAAACTTTAAAATTAAATACGAAAGTTAATTGAATTCTATACAGAATTTTCTATCCTATCATGAAGCAGATTCTCAGTATCCCTATCGATTTCGTATCTAACCACTCATTTCAGTGTGAGTTTGTCAACTACGTGGCTGTTTCCCTCAGTATTTTCGATAACCTTACTTCAATAACCAGTCTCGTAATAGACCGGAAGGCACTATCCCAAATGTGGGACACAGTTTGAGGTGAGAATTGTGATCCACAACATCGAGAGTTCACCACTTAAACATATTTCATCGAAAAATTGCAAATAAATCTTAAGTCACGTATTTTAAGATTTTATTTCAAAAGATCATTAAAAGAAACCTCCAAAAATTCCTGTTTCCATGAATTGTATTCACTACACATTTTCCCTATAGAACTTAAGAATTTCCTGAGTTATCATTCACTACAACCACATTTTGATTCAGATGTTTTTCTATAGCACCACTAGTTCCCTCTGTACGCCAATATCATTGTATTCTGATCGTCATTATATTCCTTACCTCTTGCATGTGTCTCAAATCTTATCAAGTGAATCTTATGAAATGGATTTGGAACAGAGAGCGATTGGTGACAAAGTGCGGAGAGAAAGGACAATGAAAACCAACATATTTCCACTTTATGAGAGCAACAATATTCTCCAGCTCCATGGAACAAAAATCGGAGCCGCGAACGGTTTTCACGCGGTGAACGCTCACTCATCCGTGAGATTTCGAGGAACAAAAGGCAGAAGAGGAGCAGGGAGGGAAGTGTTTATCGCACACGTGTGTCAGCCTACCTCGCGCCCCCGGCCCCCTCTCCCAAAGACACGTGCATCCTTCGTTCGCTGCTTCTGAAGACGTAGAAGGATCTCAATTATTAATTGCGCGCTGAGCTTCCGACACAGCGACTGCAATCGCGATGTCTAAGTAGTCAAACCAAACACGCATTTTCACTTTCGATGCTCATTTTCACTTTTTTTCCACTGCAAACCTCGGCCACGAGTCGTGACAAGAGCCGCACAAACAAAACCCCTTTTGTGTCACTGTAGCTTCGCAGTCGGGAACATCGCGTTCGAGGCACATCGACACGGGCGATGGCGCGCGTGCATTAAGTTAGAATGTGTGCGCACGCCTACACAGCGACCGTCTGCATTATTCCCGCCTCTATCGCTGGCGCTGAATTTTACTCCCTTCTTTCTCTTCCTAGTCTCCCTTCTCCTCTTTTTCCCTCGCTTGTCATTCTGTACTGAACACGTTTAAAAAAGAAAGAAAATAAAAACAATGAAACGGAGCGGGGGCTTTTTTTGCACGGCGCGGTCGTCGTTCCGCGCGAGGATTTCGCGAACATCTCCCCCCGTCACTTCCACCTCACAAACCTCATCCATCGACGCTCCTGTTGCGTGGAGTAATTTCCTTGTGTCACCATTATTAGCAGATCTCGGCGCAAAAGGTCTCGAAGGGAGAGGAATCATCCCTCCCCCGCTTTTGGTAGTCGTTGCCACACCCGATACATTTCCAAACCACCTCTGACACATTCTTCATCATTACTACTGCTTTAAATCCTCACCCTGGTCGTTCTCATTCAGATATGTTGGCCATCCTGTCCTCGCAGCCCTAAGAGAACAAGAAGAACAATCAAGTTCTGTACTCCACTTTAAACGTCTAGAATATCAAACTCCACTTTTGTCCAGTCGGATAAAAGACATACATTTGTGAAACAATACTAATTTGTCGAATATTAAAAATGCGTGTAAGTGAAAGAATACATGACATTATAAACCGCGAATTTATGGCGTCAATAAGCTGTGAGGAAACTGAATAATTCGAGGCAAGTGCGTTGATTCTTAATTGTAAAAACAGTGCTATATTATATAATCTTGGTGCTAATTATTAAAATATTCTCCGTTAATGTCTGGATAGTGCAAAATGTAACAAGAGAGAGAATTTTTCTAACAAATTCGTTTAAATGTAATGCATTTCAAGAGATGTCTGTTACTTAAATATACATGTGGGAACCTGACAGAACGAGCACAAAATATCAGTAATTATATGAAAGCTTCATTAACTTGTGTATACTGTTTATGACATCAAAAAAGAGAAAAAAATTGTGGTGTTGACAGATGAAGTAGCCGACCCGGCAAATTTCTGCATGTCTGGCACAGAAGCTTGACCCTCCATGAAACAAGTAATTTACAGCACACAATGTTTCCACCCTTTTGAAAATTTGTGAAGCTAAAGCTTGTTCATGGGTCAGACTAGCAGACAAGGTAGCTCAATGGATCTGCGCATCGACTCGGAAAACATAAATACGGATGTCTTTTATCCCCGGCGTAGCTCAGTGTACACTTACTCCCTGGAAAACGTCTAGTTCGTCCAGCGAGAATTTGCGAAGGCATGCGCCATGATTCATTTTCGTGTATCAGTCTGACGTTCCTGGTTTGTTAATGTAGAAGAATTTATCATAAAGCGAAAACATAATTTCCTCTGAGAACACTACGAAATACTATCCACAAATGAATAACCAGCTTCTTTCCATCCTTCTGCGTAATGGCGTCCCTGACCAGCGGCTCTCTCCCTCCGACACGAAATTACACTGATCACATGAATCGTCGCAAATGCTCATATGCACACATCGCCGCCGCGTGTAACAAGAACGAAAGATGATTCCAACTCTTTTTTCGCTTGTCACTCGCAGCATCAGAGCGCTTCCTTTGAAGCTCGGCTGCTCGCAAGCGTGCGTGTTCATTTTTTAATAAATTTTGCTACAAGTACATTTCGTTCCCGGTTTTTGCGAGGGTAGAGAGGCGGTGGAACTCAAACCCGCCTTCCTGGAGCCTGTGGACGTGCCGCTAATTTCTCTTTCGTCGACTGAGGGGAAGGGAGATGGGGAGGATTCTCTCCATTCCCGCAACTCACCCTCCCCCAACAGTTGGAGATGGGCCAATGCACTACACTCGCATCACCCCTCCACTCAGAACTCGCGAAACCTCTTTTCCGTCAAGTCCGCGTAGTCCGTCAACACGGCCGCATAGTTCTAATCGTGATCATGACAAGTGGTCTACAGACTGTTTACGAGACAACTCGTTTCAGGCTCTCGTCAACATTTGGTTGTCTCCTAGCCGTATCACCTGGTTTAAGAAAGATATCAAATCAGATACAAATAGGCATTTTCATTGCAAGGTCTCACATATGAAAATTTAATTCTGATTATTAATATGGGTCAGTCACTGATTTTTAGAGTTGAAAGATATATTTCTGTAAAGAATTAAGTCTAAAAAGCCGACAATATTTCCCGAGTTCTCAAGATGATAAATCTCAGTTCATTGGAATTGTTCATTACACATTTCGAGTCTTCAGACTACAAGTTCGTACAAAATTTGAAACACTATAATTCCGTTACAGTACCCAGATAACATATCTTGTATTATAACTACATTACTGCTCCTAATTAAAACTACACAAAAGTATTTTCTCGCAAACTTGACTTCAAGAGCTTCACTCTAATTCAGAGTCGCTAACAGAGAAAACTAATAAAGAAAATCAGAACAGACGAGAGAATATTATTACATTGCTTACCCTCGTTGATGTTTCTAAAAGTTACTCGTTTTCATCTGTACCAAACACATAACTTGAGTAATATAAAACAATTAATTAGTAAAACAAGATGAAAGGAAAGAGAAGAAGCTGAGGATGAAACGGAGTCAGAAAACGAAGCATTAACAGTCGAGTGGCATTGCACTAATTCACTTCAGCTGTTCTGTCACTTTGATTTCGGCATTGGAGAGTCACAATAAAAATTCATGACTGCCCACCTTTCGGAGTAAGGAACAGACGAAGGGCTGTCGGCGCTCAGCGAACGGACAAACCGGCTGCCCAACTGCCGGCGCTCCTGCTGCAAGGGCTCCCAACAGCAACATGCTCTGGTGAGCACTAATGGAATCACACGGAAGTAGAGACAAGTTCAACTCGGCGCAAACGTCAGTTCAGTTAACTACAAACGTTGATTTACTCGCTCAACAGTTGAAATATCATTTATTATTTTGATAGAAAATAATTGCTCATCCAGCATCGAGGCGTATCTAGGCGAAACGACGCGTGAGAACACGCAGCCATTTACATTTACGTTCATCTACAACCTCTGTTTGTCACTGGCTCCATCGTCACTAATGGAGAAAATTAAACTTCCGTAGAATTCCAAAGAATCCCAATGCAGAGAAAGAAAACTATTCCCAGAATATTTCAAGGATGCACTTTGTTCCAGTAATATATAGTCGTAATTGACTCATACTAGAAATTAGTTAATTCAAATTAACTATCAATAAATCACACGTATTAAAGAAAGTGAACCAAAAAAACAAAACAAAAAAGCAATGCGCGATAAATATTCCTCACAAATCGCAATAGTAGGGCAACGAACCTCTCACTAATTCAATACGGCAAGTCACAACTCATGTGTTTCCAAACAAATAACTCAGCGGTATTCTAAAACGTATTTGAAACGACCACATTCATGACACAATTCAAATTTGTATTTCAAAATCATGCGTTACAATCCAACCAGGAGTGAAATTTTCCGAAAATTTTTACAAGAAACAATAAAAATTGATATTCAATTACTTTTCAATTTTAATAAATTAAATAATATATAACAGAAAACATTTAATTCTGAGTGCATATTTCTTATGAATGAATACTAAAAAAATAGAAGGTCCAAAATATCTGGACAATACAAAAACAATATTTTCAATAAGTTATATCAAAAAGCATGTAAAAAGTTTTTTAAAGAAACACGCAATTTTCTTTCACTCTTCAAAAATTATCTTGCTCAAATATCCTACAACCTTCTACTAAACTTGACGTCCATTATATAATCAAATGAAGTAAATAATTCAAGCCTTACGATCTTTAACGGACGAGCAATATATATTTTGTGATTAAAAAAATGATTTATGTTGAAGACGAAAAGTAGTGAGCTTTTAAATCACAAAATATATACTGCTCGTCCGTTAAAGATCGTAAGTCATGAATTATCCTAGAACATTAATTAATTTTAAGAAAAGATTGCTAATTGATAAATAATCATTTATATTGTACGTTTAAGTTAACGTTATTAATTATTAGATAACGGGCACACAAATCATGTATTATCTTATTATATTTTCGTCTCTCATCGCTTCAGTAATTTCTTGCCGTTGTTATATGTTGGTTATAAATATTCAAAAATAATTTTAAGTTCTGTTACTACGTGGATGTTCTTTTATATAACAAAACAATAATCTCCCGTTGATGACCAAAAACAAGGGATCGGAACATTGTGATGATCTTGTAAAACAATAAAAGTAAATTTGTCAACGGAAAAGGTCGTACGGGTATTATCTTCCCAATCGTCTTCCCTGTCCGAAGGTAAGAAAAAGATTGGGACGCAGCTCACCAATAATTAGGTATTCATGTAACTACACCCCATTACTTATGTACCATTTGATAAACAGACGAAAAACAGTAGCATCTATGAATATTATATTTAAGTCATTTTTGTAAACAATACTGTACTTTTACTACTGAACGGATTATAATATATTATGTATAAAATTTACAATCACATGAGGAAAAATTACATTACTTTTTATTTGAAAGTTACCATGTTAATAACATGGTAAAAGAATTTCAGTCATTTTCTCTGAAAACAATTGCAAGTGCTTACTTTCATAACCTAGGGGCCATTCTATAAAACGCGAAGCTTTCTTGTCTTGTTCTTGACACCTTCGGCAATACATTAAAAATATAACACTTCATTCTGCCTCGAAAAACCTGACACATTTCGGTAAACGAAGTAACAAACTCAATACCGTCTGTGACACGATGAAGTGGCTGAAACAACTTTACATCGGCGGTTTGCGAAGGAGAAAACTTTTCTGCGCAGGAAAAACAATAGAACTCACGAACAGCGTGAGAGCCATTGTTTATCTACTCCGAGAAAACAGAACGGGTAGGTCGGCAATGGATTCTTCATACACAGTTCCCAGTGCATTCGCTAGTATTCCTCCATCTCTCATGGACCCGTGATCACACAGATGGATTTTTTGTGGGGTTTTACGGGTCGTCGACATCGAGGTCATTAGAGTCCTAAAATTCTGTACAGGTAGGGAAAATGCAATTACGCACTAAGGAGAACCAACATGACTCTCCCCGCGTGTGGGACTCGTCGAATGACTCAACCATACCCACTAAAAACCCTCCTGAATTACAACATATCAAAACATATCTCAAAACGTGTATTATTACATCAAAACATTACAATGAGGAAAATGAAAGATACCCTAGCCTCGCAACCGAGTAGCGTCGGGATCGAAAAGAACAAGAGGTGACCCAGGAAGGTCAGGAAAGTGAAAGGAAGGAGTCAGGCACAAGTAAGTGGAAGCAATGCCAGACTCAGCTCGGGGCCCCGTGTTTGCCAAACACGTACTTACTAGATTTAAGTCCCCTGGGGGGTACAGATGGAATAGGTGGATGGGACTCATAATACAGAAATCACAAGCTGTTACACGTAACATATTTTAATAGTGACATTAAAGTTCATTTAGTAGTTTCAGAACCTATCGTAACATTTTGAACAGGTATTCTGTCATTAAGTGTCAATAATTGCCTTCATGGCGGAGGTATGTGCTCGTTGTTCCACGGATGTTTTACAGTCGATGCAAGTGGTGGTGTTTGCATGAGCCAATGAGCAGTTTTTCAAAATTTGGGGTCGATCATAACAATTATGACTGTTAAGGAATTCAAAATAATTTATTTACGAGGTATCGTGATTGTTGGGTATCTAGCTCTAGCAACAAAGAAATAAATCATCAACACTGTTCTCCATCGAAGGATTATTTGACGCAATTTTGTTTCATATTTAAATTATGGTAACCAAAAATCTTCAAGAATTCCAGATTGTTACTATTCTTGGAAAGTTAGAGAGTAAGTTTCAGGAGTACTTGATGTTTTCTAGATAAATAAATTATCACTTGCGACTTTTTTGGACAATCACAGTACATTTTTCTTATTTTTCACTACTACTCAACTTTCCGAATCGAGATTGGAGTCATCGTAAGGAGTAAACACATTTATCTTAATTATATAATAGACCTATGAACCAGAATTTGAACTTGATAATTTCTACCTAGATATAAGAGACATTATTTTTAAAAGTTTGAGAATAAAATGCCATGTCAAATTAGTGATTTAAAAGTGTTGCTTTTTATGAGTATTCATATGAGTAATATTTATTTTTTCCATGAACTCATTATGAGTTCTCAATAATGTCCTACTTTTTCTTATATTTGTAATACAGTTCAAATAGAGAGTAGTAAGTCTCGTCAATAATATCTTCGTTCCTTAGATTCCACAATTTGTTAACGGATTTTTATGTAAGGCTTCTCCTATTAAAGGACACTTTGGGAAATTTGATGCAAATATAATTAGACAATGTGGTGGATTGTGAATAATACTAACTCGACAAGATTTTCTTGCAGCAATATCCAAGCTTTAATGTAAATATGAGTGTTATTGTATTTGTGACGATGTTGTCGTTGCCATGTTACAGTTGGTCCCCTGAACGTGCGCATCCTGGGAGCCAGCCAGCCGCTGTCCGCTGGCCGGCGTTATGACTTGCTTTGCCAGTCCTCCGGTTCGCGCCCTCCTGCTTCCATCACCTGGTGGCGCAACGGCCAGCGTCTCGAGCGGACCAAAGAGACCGTGAGTTTGACGACACGGAGATTGCTCATGAACTGATTTTTGTCATGATCCAATTTAGATTTTTTTAATCAACTATTTATATTTTTGATTGTTTACAGTAAAAATTCTAAATGCGGTAATACAAATGCATTGCTTTCAGAAACTAAATAATTTAAATTAAAACGAAATGAGGCGGGAAGAGGAAAAGTGATGTAACTTATTTTTTAAATTTAAGTGAATAAAATAAATAATTACTTTGTCACAAAAAGTCATTGCAAACTGCATATGACCAAGTGGGGGATAATTTTGAGTCATATCTGTTTTCTCCACAGTAAAATCTATTATATGGTATACTGGGGCACATTATAACTCTTAATGACAAAAATACCCTATTTTTATCATAACTCTCTTATCAGCCGTATAATTAGCAGCATAAGTTTGATTTGCAAGGTAAATATTATATATGGTAGAGGGAAAAGTGGTGTAAGATTGATTTGCACAATTTTTCCTTCCATCAGTAAGTACATTGCCTGTTGCTGTCATTGGATTACAAATTGTAAAGATGAGTAAAATGAACTTGGTGTTAAGATGGATAGCTTAAGTGAGCCTAGTGTCTCTTGACACAGTAACTGTCGTATTTATATCTCCCTAAATCTGTTACACCTTTGAGGAAAAGTGGTATAAACTCTAAGTTACACTCTCCATTTTCTAACTAGAATCTATAACCTTTGGAGGGAAAAGTGGTGTATCTCAAACTTTAAATTCACCATTAAAATAATTTTTTATACCCACATTCTAGCATACGTTAAGTAAACTTATCACAAACAGTTTTCTCTCAACATATTGAAAATATTCCATTATTCATTTTACTACACTTCTACTAAAACATTTAGTTCCTCAAAATGACTTTACATTAAGTTGGACCGCCTCATATATTAATGACATACTTCTCAACAAAATTCGAAAATTATTTCATGAAAAGATGTCAAGTATTTTCTTTGATATTTGAATTAGTGTACAGTGCTTTGACTCTTCGTTGACATAATTAAGAGGACAAAGAAATTTGAACTTTTATTTGCACCAATGGAAAAAAATATGATTTTCAAGGCCCAACATGATTTTGGAGCTCTGTGGGGTATGGAACGAAATATCTTCTTTAAACAGAACTACTATCTGTCCTCCAGTGAGGACGCACTTACAGTTACAAAGATGTTCAATTCTGAAGTTAAAGAAAATTTTAAAGTGTCAAAAGAGTTGCAAAAAGTAGTTTTGGAATCTTCTTTTGGAGAAATTTCGGCGCCTTTATAATGTTTATTGTATTTTCAGGTTCTGTGAAGTAAAATTTACCTAAAAAAGCGTATTTTCGCTGTCGCAACGAATAGTCAACCAAAATAGCAGTGGTTGGCTTGCAGTGAGCGCAAGTAGTTAAAAGTGCGTTTAATTTTTCATACGTGCAAACATAGTTCCGTCAAAACGACCATCTTCCATGGGATGTATTACATCTGCAAAATGCGTGTATGAGTAATCCTGCTCTGTATTGAGTTATCCGTGCGCCTACATTCTATCCGTATGTGACAAGCGTATTCAGAAGAGCCATGATCCTCTTACAGATTAATTCCTTCTCTTCATTCGTCTCGACGGCTTTTATTATTCCGGAGAGAGGGAGGGGAGAGGCGCGGTTTCTCTTACGGCTCCGCGCGGAAAGCACAAAGAACGCCGTGGGAGATACGAAGATTGAAACCACGCCATGCTAATCATACTTGGCAATTATACTTTAACGAACCGGTTATCAAAATATTTAACCTTCTTCTCGGGAACTATTTCGCCGACAACAAAGCCGAAAGCTGTCGCTCGGCGAATGGGGAGAGGCGAGGGGCGAGAGGCCCAATCGAAAGCTGTCTCCTCGGAGGACAGAAGACGAAAGAAAGGCAGGGAGGGACGGACGAAGACCGAAGCAAGGAATCGACAAACGACTAGTCTTAGAGATCGCGTGGGGAACAAAAGCGCGTGATGCAGGCGCACCGGTTGAGGAAGAGAGAAGGAGGAACGAAGAGGGAGAAAGCATAGCGAAGAAAGTGTAGTCGCGTATGGAAAAGGGTCTGCCGCAAGGGAGACGTCAAGCGGTAGCGCGTGGATATGCGCGCGGCGACGAGAGTGTGAGCGGTGCGGGGGGTTAATGAAACATGGGGCGAGAGGGGGGCAGGGGCGGCGAAGAAATTAAACAAAACCTAATGACCTCGGCGTGTGCGCGATGCAGTGCCTCGAGAGGGGAGACGCTCCGTCTTGAGTCTCGTGTGACGCTGAGGTCACAGCGCATGAGGAGCGTGGGTGGAGCCATGGGGGGGAGGGGCGGTCCGCGGAGAGGAAGCAGTGGCAGTGGCGTCCCGAGGCGACGCGACGGCTGCCGCACCAGGGACACACGGCAGCCGCGATAATTGCACGACCTGGTGGCGTAATTACACACTTGGATTTATCGTGCGGCCGCCCTGTCGGAGCAGCCGCACCGTCCCCGTCCTCGTCCCACCTCCGCCTTCCCCACCACCACCACCGTCACCAACCACCGCCGCCACTTGACGCAATTCACGCGAGCGGACGCGTCTATCTTTTGCATCTAAATGAAAGCGCGCGCCATGGGCGAAGGCGTGGCCACCCTTCTCTTCTCTTCCCTCCCTCTCCCCCAGCGCCTCGATGCCACGGTACCTCCTTCACCTTGCTCACCCTGTCACCCCGAGGGCCGACCCAAGGTGGAGCTTTGGTTTTGTATTCAATTGCATCCAGCACAATGATTTGAATTTCAATTTACTTCGATAAATGATCGATAGGGTTTAAATTATCGACTAGCGCAAGTGGCACGGAGGCTGGTAGCGCAAGGAGTGGGGAAATGCGGTGAGAGTCGTAATGCAGGCAGAAGTGAAGATGAAGGCACGAGGGAAGGGGATGAGAGCGTGAAATGAACACGCAGGTTGGAGAAATGTAAGGGCGGGGCTGAAGCGTTCCAAGGGGCGAATACGCCTACAGAGGAAGGGGGATGCTGCAAGAGGAAGGAGAAAGCCGAGCTGTCACATGACCCTCGACCCACACGCTTCGTACTCCTCACCTCCAAACTCCTACACTCCACACTTCGTATTAAGCGTGTGTTGTCTCTTTCCCTGGGTTCCAACCTTATCTTCCCACCCAGCAATCAGCCCTTTCAATCCCCGCCATCCCGTCACCTTGCAACTGAAGAGCAGAGGTCAAGTAGCGTTAATGAAACAGGGTGTTTTCCAAAAGAGAATGATGTATATATAGAAGTAAGGAACCGTGGGGATTTGGTGAACAAAACATAAAAGTACAGAGAAGGAGGAATGGGTGAAAATACATAAATGGGAGGATAAAATTGGACTTCAGAAAATTATGCAACAAACTAGCTCTTATTGCTGCCATAAGTTCTTGAAAGCAGCATAATGTATGCAATGTTACCTGTATTGGGGGAAGCCAATGAGAGAATTGTTGTGACTGGGGTGGGAGAATGAAATGTAGAAGATGACTGAAGAGTATCAAGGGACTGGAAAATAATATAGACTTACGAGGAATAGGGAACTGGCTCGACTGGAATAAAATGCGGAATATACTAAGAATGAAGACGGAAATGGAGTTCACTTTCTCTGGAACGATGAAAAATTTGTGCCCAGTGGACAGTAACAGAGAGACGAGAGTACGGTAAAGCGGCTGGACTCAAAAGCAAGTGGGCAACAAAGGGAAGAGACATATCAAACACTGGCACATGTCTGAGTGAACGAAGAACAGATGAATCAGCTCTAAAATAAACGTTTCAAAACTACTTAGGTTTGATAAAACCAAAGAATTTATATGTCTTCAGCAACAAAAATACTGAGAATGTGTCCATGAACTTCTTAAAGAGTCAAGAGAAAAATTGAAGTACATTTTAAGAACACTGTATTAATCTTGTTTAATGAAAGAAGTTTGCACAATTCAAAAGATAGGATCATTAACCGAAGTCCAGAAATATTTCAAACACTACTTCTACAAATCTAATACTATTTCTGAATATGTCCGCGCGCAAAAGAAAAACACCAGAGATAAAATAGAGTCAAGTAGACATCCAAAGGGAATTCGTCACACACAATAATCGTTTCGAATGCTCGGCAATAATGATAAAAACCAATAGTTCAAAAGATGATATTTTGAAGCAGTAAAAAATCGATTGCATCATTAAGAAATCCAAAAACCGTTTCAGAAATCCTGGAGACTGAACAAAATTCAAAAGGTACCAATCGATCTCACATCGGGAGAGGACGCTAATTCGCCGGGAGTTGGAGAAGTCCCCAGCGAGAGGTGATAGTTTTCATTGGCATGATCCCTCCGCGCATAACATGATAATCACCTGGTTTGTGTCGTATCCTCATTGCTCCCGAGTGGATCACCCTGACATAACGCCTCGGGAGAGATCATGGGGATGTTGCCGCTGACTGCGACGTAGAGCGCGCCACAGGAAACATTAGTAATCATCATCATCATCATCATTTCAAGACATCGTTATCTTATGTGAGTTGTTTCACCTAATGCTTCTATAAAGAAATTCTAACGGGAAGTAAAACATACCTAAACTCTCCCCCAAATCTATCAGAATGCATTTATAGTACGGAATCGTAAACAGAATACGAGAAACGATATTTTACTCTAAAATCCCCTGTCTCGTTTGTCACATGAAATAAAATCCCATTCAACCTTGTTACCTCTAAAAATCTCCGAGAAAAGAGCGCGATATTTTGGGACCAAACGTCGATTAATAATATTTGATGTAACGCACATTGCTCTCCAAAATATCTGAAGTCCCCGTGTCCCCTAGCAATGCGTAACATATTATTCGAAAGGTCTCAATATATTTTTCAAAACGTAATGATGCTTCAAATTAATGCCATTCCTAGAAACATTATGGTATTGCACATACTTTGATTGAGACGTCGATCGCTCCACTTGCAATAGTCAACAGACTCTTCATGCGAATAAACTGTACATTGCGGTTGGCATTGATAATTATACAATTGATTGCAAGAAATTCACAACATTCACTATGGTTCGATTTCGAAACCATTTCAAACCTTTTGAAAACATGCTCCCAGAATTAAAATGGGTACCAGTTGCAAGAGAATTAAAATACTCAATCCATATCCAAAACGAAACTAGAACCGAAATGTATTGGTATCTGTCTAGTACAATGGAAAAAGGTACTCATTAACAACAAATATAGTCATAAATTCAACTGAAAACGACTTTATTTATAACTGACTAAAGCAAAAAACAAAGATGAATGACACCATACTATTGACATGTTGATTTTTTATATTTTGTACGGATTCATAGGAATTTGCCTCGCTTATTTTGAAATAAATAAATGAATCAATAATTACATATACCTTTCATGTCATAAAATAGAGTAAAATAATCATATATCTGCATCCCACTCTCGATATTGATTTTTCTCTCGTTTTCCTTGGGTACTTGGATCGGATTGATGATGCTCCTCCACTCGCATCTAGAGAGGAAAGTGGCTACAGGAGCACTCCTCCTACAAACGGTTAAAAACTAACTATAAATAAAATTATCTCATATTGTCATCTTTTTCTGTTAACAATTGTTCTAAATATTTTGCCTCAGTTTGCACCAAGCTCCAGAAAGATTAATGGTACTTTTTATATTCTACGTATATGAGAAAGTAAAAAACAGTGCAAATCGCAGAGAAAGCAGAAAAATTTCTTTCAAATATCATATGTATACAGTTGACTATAAATTACATCACTTTGTTTGCTATTTAGTAGAAGCATGATGGCAAATTATAAAGATAATTTCTACCTCAAAACGCAAAAATAATATCGATGCGAAGGAAATTAACGTTATTCCTATACTGGCAAAAACACTCTACTACTATCGCAATGTTAAACCACCAAGTAATAGGTGCACGGGAACGACGTAATATTCGGAATACCGCTTGTCCCGGTTCGTCAACCGCAACCCGTGACACGTGACGTTTGCTGCCCCATCCCCGCAGAGGATGAAACCTCGCAGTCTCAACAGACGGCTCTCGACGCACAGCGCAGTACTGTAGATTGCCTCATTGTCATCACAACGATGCCAATTCAGAAACAATATCTTTGACACTAAAGGAGCAATATTTTATTGGAAGTAATACGTGAATGGTGCTTTAACATCTGTCGATAAGTTCCTTAGAAGCACGATAATTTCGTCATACCAAACAACCTGCTTTCAGTACTATCTAGTTGAGTCTCGGCAAACTCAATTCGTAAACTAAACGGACACTTTACAAATTCCACCCAAAAACTATTCAAAATTCACAATTATAAAAAATACAATAAAATCGCCTCTATACATTACAACGACTTGCGGTATTATGCTATCCACTTGTTACAATTATATCCACAAATCCATTCCTTTGAAACTAAAAAATCATAATTTCCAAA
Organism: Laupala kohalensis; assembly: GCA_002313205.1. NCBI lineage: Eukaryota > Metazoa > Arthropoda > Insecta > Orthoptera > Trigonidiidae > Laupala > Laupala kohalensis. The sequence continues at coordinate 2,626,929 of NNCF01127668.1, forward strand.
AAATATCCACCTGGTCATTATCGAAAATTTTTGGGACAAAAAAATCTTATAACAAAGTCGATTATTTGGTATTTCAAACATCTCTTGAACTACTGAGAAATGTTCTAGTATTGAATTTAATCAACAAATCCAGTTCACTTAAATAAATTTAAAGGCATTTCAGCCGTTGGGGCTGGGTTTTTTGAGAGTATTTTATATGTACAACCGATTTGCACTTTGTTTGTGATAGGTTTCTTTAGTTCGTACTCACACGTTCAACTTTTTCAAATATTTCCAAATTTTAAAAATATTTATCTCTTTCGGGTATTTTTGAAAACTTCCAGGTCAAGAAATTGTTTTACAAAGTCGGCCTTTTTTTACTGCCTATTATTATCTTACCGACTGTTAAGAAAGGGATATTATTTTGTAATAGACTTGTAATATTGTATATTTTTATTTCAAAAGTACAACGAAGGTAACGTGAACTACGCATTTCTCGTAATACAAAAACGGGAATGAAATAATCTCCAAAGTAGAAATATAGTACCTACCAATAGGTTATGTTCTTTAGTATAGAAATTTATTATGTAAAATTACGTATAGGCGGACGGTCTTAAAAAGGGGGTCATGAAGCAAAGTGTCTTCCTTAGTTCTTAATGCTGCTTATGTGGGACGGATGGGAAGAAAGTGTTCCATCAGACTGGATGAGCACGTCAGGGCTTGGAAGAAAAATTCTGAATTGTCGTCCTTCGCATTCCACCGAAACAACTGTAGCCAATCGTTTGAACCTTGTTCACAATTTTAAATTCTACCTTTAGAAGAAAAAATAGTTTCCCAAATAAAATATTTATGAAAGCCAAGTAACTTTAAAACTTGTACGTAACGCTTCGTTCACCTGTCTCAACTAACAAATTGAAGTAAAATCAAGTACTTTTTTAAATTTATTTCGCCGTTAGCATTCTATTCCCCCCTCCTGTCACAACTCAATTTTCTACGCTAGTGAAGCATAGAAAAAATCGCGAAACACGTTATCCTCGACAGCACCAATGCTGCGGGAATCGGTGTAAGTGCCTTCATTTGATAGTTTAATTGCTATGACGGCCAAAAGATAGCGTGAATGAAAACATCGTCGTGAGGCTTAAAATGTATTATGCGATTCCAGTTCGGGAAATCGACATTCTAATATATTTTTTTACAATTTTTTCAAAATTTTCGTAACGCCAGGTGAAAGGATGGTTATTAGGTGTGGCACATCCACTCTTTTGGGAGCTACCCGTTGAACGTGGAGAGCTTTCTTTATATCACTTGTTGCATTTCGAACATTCTGCATGTTTTAATTATTTGGCACTTACAATGGTTTCAACAGAATGTCTAAATTTTTGATAAAATTTTATTTTTTTAAAGCAACATTAGTTACAATATGAAACAAGTAATCTATGACGCTTTTTCTTTATGTTTTCATGATCAATTATGGTGTATATATGTGTCTCCTGTGAAACATATTTTTAGCACCTACAACGTTTTCCATTTGCATGTCTCAATTATGGTGTATTGAAAACTGCAAACCATTAATTATCATTTAAATTGAAACACATTCTTTGAAAAATGATCTCTAGTCTGACTAGTGTTCTGTAGCTTTGCGATTGTTTTTATTGAGTATATTTCGTAATTATCCGAAAAAACAAGACAAATTTTATACTGTTCTTCTCTCTATTGAGTTTATGACACGGATGGTAGTGTCTCATCTCGATTTCATTAGAAATTACATAGAAATTCTTTAAAAACCGTCCCTTCAGAGCTTCATTGATAAGAGTCCGTATAACGTCAAGATGGGTTTACATAGAAATCTCTTAGATTGCGGTGAACCTCACCGACAGGTAACATATTAATTATGTTATGTTAAATGAAATGGGAGACGGGACCGAGATTCGAACTCGGGACCTCGAGCTTAGGGCGCTCAGAGGTCTTTGGACATAACATAATTAATGTTACCTGGCGGTGAGGTTCACCGCAATCTAAGAGATTTCTATGTGTTTGTGAACCAGTATTGGAAAATACTTCCCAAAAAACAAAATACTTCTTAGGAGTCGCCTCACATGAAAAGCGTAGTCTCTACGAGACCACCTCAGTGGTCTTTGGGTCTCGCAAGTTGAATGAGGATGTAAGAGGGGCCCGGGAGGCGAACGGGATGGCTCAGTCGGTAAGCGCATGAGCGCGCTAAGCTCAAGGTCCCGAGCTCTATCTGGGTCCCGTCTCCCATTTTCATTCTACATAACATAATTATTTAAAGTGGGTTTATGCAAGTATTAGCCCGGCAAGGTCAAAATATTATTTGACGAATTGATATATAATAGTTCAAACTATTGATTTTTTAAAAATTAAAAACATTAAAAGAACTATCTCCAGAAGGATGGAAGGAAGATTACCGAAAGGAAGATTAAAGGACCTACAATTAATATCGAATGAGCGTTCTGGTGAACGATCATACAATCTTAATTGTAGGTCCTTTAATCTTCCTATTTTCTTACTATACTCTGATTGGGAACATTTTATTTATGTTGATCCCTTATTACTTAATTAAGTTTATTCATTGTGCTTTCATCGTATTTTGTATGTTTAGATTTTCATCAATTTTAAATTACATGTGTTTAGAGTTCTTGAGTATAAATTTAGTTGAATGGTTCTGTACAGCGCAGGATGGGGAAAGCTGCCTAAAACATATTTATGTTTTAAATATACTAATTATGTACATTGTAAAATACTATTTCTTTTTGTTTGCCACAAATTATGAATAACGAATTCCACAAAATATTGACACATTGCACGAAGATAGTCAAACAAAGACATCATGGAAATATATCCATTAAGAATTGCAAAATTCGTCACTAATCTCCATTTTCATTGCTCAATACCACGTTCTACGGTTACTGTCAATTACAGTATGCAGTTCAGGGCATACGTACTTACATCATCTTCTAGAGCCACCATTAACGTGCACGCAGAACTTCAGTACTCCAAACATCTTTAATGCACTTTACATTACAAATAAAGGATTGACACACTGGCGAGTAAACATTAACTGAATAGCGCTACTGCGGAGAAGCTTATATTCGAACTCTAGATCGTCTTTTGTCGACGTTGAGATCCATTGAAATTAATGTGAAATTTGGACAAATTCTCCGATGCGCATCTCAACTCGCAGTAGGAAGGTTCTTCAAAAGCGAATAATGAAAAAGGTCCTTCAAAATTGCTGCGTGGGATATTACAACGCTCGTAATTGTAAGTGAGAGAAGGGAACATTCCAAATGATGGTGAATTCCCACTCAATTAATTAATTACGGGTTTGTTTGTCTGGAGAATCAGTTTCCGTTTGTCAAGAGGTTTCCGCAATTTCCTCAGCTCTTCTTCTCCAATGAATTTTCAGCGACGACTCTAATTCTCACAAATATTTCAAAACAAAAACATTTTCATTCTGAATATATAATATCACATAAATCTGTCAACTAAAATAAATATATGAATAAGCAATTCACATAAACTTTATTCATAAACGTCTATAATACGCTTGAATAAAATCTTGTTAAGTTTATATATTTCAGTATGTTTATTTAAATTCCAACTCACAATTCAAAATTAATCTGTAAATTATGTTTTTATCGACTCAGTTCATTTAGTTATAATAAAAGTAATGAAGATTGATTAAGATTATTTGAGTGATATTTTAGCAATGTGGTAAAATAGAAATTAATCCTCAATAGCTCAAAAAAGAAAAATGTTCACACTAGCAATTAGGTGAAGTATATTTTCAAAAATTCTTATTTTTAAGAAAGACAATTCAAAATAACAAAAGAAAATTTACATGTATATTAGAACATATTTATATTATTCAAAACCCAACTTGAAAATTTAATATTAATACCAGAAAGTTACGACAAGGTTCTCCAATTACTTACCATCAATTACTATGTTTATTCACTAAACTATTGAATTAGCTCGAATTTCAGAGAATTAAAACCAATTCGTGTTAATGTATTGGGATCCTTAATAACTTCAACGTTGCGCTAAAGAAATGTGCAATCCTACTTCAACGTTTTTGTGCGATTTAAAACCTCTCGTATTAAATTGGAAGGAAAATATTATTAACAAGAGGTAGAAGAATATTTTTCACCACACAAATATGATCAGTGGTTTTGTATACATTGGAAATTTGAATTCATAATTCCATTAGATTTTATTATTTCTGGCCTTTTGTTTATTCCCCCCCATTATCTTTGTTTACGGCAGCGATCGATAAACATACTGTAGCCAGTTCATTCGATGGAGCGTGTTCATGTGACCCAACGCACATTTCAAAACCGAATAAAATGTCAAATTAGAAATATGCCGCAGAATAATTCCATAATCTCCGTTTCACGGCATCCATCAGCGTGGCGTAAGCCATTGCAACGCTTCAGTGCCCCAAACGCCGTATCGCGTCGCGGCCAACTTCCGAAACAGGCGACGGCTACTGCTGTTCAAAAAACAAAAACACGTTCCCGGCATTCCCTGGTCGTCCACGCGTGCCCTCGCCACGTCCAGAATAACAATCCCTCTCCACTGCACTTCCACACAGCCACACATGAACACGTATTATCGCCACCCTGCATGTGTGTACACGCCTCCGGTTGCCCGTCAAATACCACTCCAAATAGCCCTCCGCCCACACGAGCACTAAATGCAAGCGCCGCCCTCTCTCCCTCCTCTCCCCCCACACACGTGGCACGTGTGAATACACAACGGCGGTGCATACGCGTAAGATAAATCCGGCGCAGGTCAGCGCCACCTCCCGCCCCTCCGGGACGAAGAATGAGGCAGCGTGGTGACGGTTGCTGCTGTGGAAATGGGGGAAGGGGGTGAACATGCAGAAAGAGACACCATAGCAAAACGGAGTGAAGAGCCAGCTGACCTGCTAATGGAGATGTTCCATTCGAAGCATATCTAAACAGTTCTATATACAAAAATGAAAAATTTTAACCGAATAGATCGAAAGGTAAATATTTTTTTGAGAAGCAATTCCTAATTTTTAAACGATCTAATGTCGCAGTAAGTGCTTCACTAATTTGACGCCCACAATTGGTGACACAGGTTATCATTATTCACGTGGGCTGTAACTTGACAACTAAATTTTTAACATTTTGAACCGATCTAAGGTGCCCATCCACGATCAAACTTCTTTATCAAACTTTGTTCATCATGCTTTGTTTGAGAAATATACTGACCTTGAATGGGTGAAGTTTCTGAGTTGGGTTCATTACTCAAACGAGCGTCAAGTGTACTTGACAAACTTTTTATCAAACTAGTTTGGTGAATAAATTCCGTCGTGTATGGGCACCTCGTCATACAGCGACACTATCTTTAAAACTTTGTAATTAATAGAAAACAGTAATGAATACATAGACAAAAAACACATAAAAGAAACACATATTTCAAGAAACAGTTTCCAGTTTCGACTTACGCCTTCCTCAGTCACGTAGATAATAAACAGATTATTGTCTCTCGGTTTACGTTGACCGAGCGGTAGATGAAGGAAAGAGGGAAGGAGGGAAATTTGAAACTGAATTTTGAAGAATTTACTATCGTCTTTTTAAACCGGAATGGGTTGAGGCTCGTAGGGACCAGATGAAACCTAATTCACGTGATTTTACACCTATGGACTGGGAATGCTTGAAGAGAACATCCATAATCAAACTTTAAAACATTTCAAAAATTTTGTTATGATGTCATGTAGAGCGAGAGGGGACATATAGAGACAAAATGAATTTATCACGTGAAACTCTGTGATTATTCATCCTGACGTTGAGAGAAGTTGTTTCTCCTACATAAAAACTTTTACAAAGAGTACAAGTTAGAAGGTTAATGCAATTTCTGGTGTTTCATTCACTGGATTGACGGTTTTTGTGTGTGTATTGGGTGACCGGCCTAGTAAATGACGCAGAAGAATCAATGTAGCAGGTTTTATATGTGGGTTTTCTGCGGCATCTTGCGCCGAGAGAGAAAGTCAGAGGGGCGTGGCACAACTCCTTGTTGTAATTTAATAATTTGTGGATGTTAGGGGGTTGTTCAGGGAGTTAGGTAGAGGAGGGTTGTTGAAAGGGGATTTTTTGGAGAGTTTGGAGCCTATGATATCTAACAAGTCTTTGAGAGGTTTAAGTGTATCAATACCAGGGAAAAGGAAAACTGTAGTACATAATTTTGGGGACTGAGAAGATTGTGAGTTGATGGATTAAGATACAAAGTTTGAGTTTGGAGGTAAAATTTTTTAAAAATAAATAAATCAGTGGGACAATGGCGTTTAGTGAAGGTGTCATGCAGTTTGGTAAGGAGATCTAATGGATTATTACATATTCTGTGCCAACGGATGGATAAGACGGGAGCGTTCAGCACGGTTTGGGTGGCAACTATCGAAATGAAGGTATTATTGTATGTTGGTAGGTTAGAAATGTACCTTAGTTTATATGGTATTGAACTCAGTGAGATGTTGATGTCCACAAAATGTATTGGTTTATTGGAGATATTCCAGGTGATTGTAAAAAAATGATGAATTTAATTCAATTAAATTACTATTCACCATTTTCCAGGAGACGAATTGTGACGAAACATGGCGCACTCAGGGTTGCATATTGAAACCGTTAGGTTTGCATATTAAAATATTTGCTTATTAAAAATATATACATACATTAGGGTTGTATATTAAAATGCACTCTGCGACACTAGCGAATATTCGAGACAGTGACATACGTTGTCTTGGTGGGTGTATGCCCCATCCTAATGATAAGGAAAATCTGTACGTCATTCGTCGATTGCAGTAACGTTGTGTGCTTCTTACAGCGCGAAAGTTGCAATACTACTTCTATCCGTTCTACAGATATAATGATGTGACGTCCACCCTTTTATGGACAAATAATATATGTACTACTGAAGAGCTCACAAAGTAGTTAGTAAGAAACATTTTTATCTTTAATTGGCGCAGAACGTCACTTGTAAAGCTGTCAATGTTTTACGAGGAAAGGAATTGCTTCCATGGCACATAGATTCCTCAAGAGCTCAAGTCCCAATTTCTGAAGGTGGTGTGGAAGGGCGGGGGTGAGGGGGTACGTGGGAACATGGAACATTTGTCGACTGGCAGCCGATGAAGTACACATCTGGAAGATGGTAATTCCTTCAGAGCTACTAATCTCTTCTGGAGGAGTATAACACTTTCACGGAGCAGACAGGAGACAGGTGAAAGCGGGCAAACAGAATGAACGAACACTAGCGGCTTTGTCAAACCTGGTTGTACCGTGGTTGCTTTCGGCGTCTTCTTCCACACGCGCTCACATTTCTCTCCAGCCTCCCATTTCACAAGTGCACACACATCTGACCCTGTGAAGGCGGTTACGCCGCAAGTTCTCTTAGCAGATTCTAAATGAAACAAAGATATCTGAGAATGTGATCGAAGCTCAAACGTTAGTTCTCTAGATGTGCTAAGTCATATGCTATTTCACTGTATTTATCAGAATATATGGAAGAAAATACAAAACTAAATAAATATTACTTTTGTATTTTGTTTAATATTTAATGAAACATAAAAACTTCACGAAATAAGTGACCACATTATTCACACATGTTATATTCCCGCTATGAAGTAGTAACGGCAGGAGGCTGAGTAGACCTGGAACTTCGTCAAGATGTTGAGGTGTAATGAAACATCCCACCTCATCGAGGATCGAACACCTGTCATCCATCCAGCAACTCAGCGCTCTCCCCACTGATCCACACTGACTCTTCTTTCCATGTTTATTTGTTTACAATAATATGCACTTGCGGATCTCTTCGAACGCACGCACACCATCATTTTCTTACGCTCCACAATCTAATTTCGATTTGAAAATGTATGGAACTTAATTTCAGGAATGCACATTTGTGAATTGGGACACAGACACACATCATATTTTTCCGGATTGTTATTTTTTTGCAAACTTATTTCACCAAAATGGAATTTTTAAAATTAATCGATGCAAGAAGTACAATCTCCCGTTAACGACAATACTTGGCTGAATGCGTATGGGACGTAGAATTATTGTCTCTACGTGGCGTCGTAGTGAGCTTGGTTGGTCTATAACTACGAATAGAATTCCTCACAATATCTTTATATACCTGTAAACTCAACGACGTAATACCAAAATTTCGTGAAACCTGTTTCGTGAGTAAATGATATAGAAACACAATAATATTTTTGTTTTCGTATCTCCTCCTCAAATACAATTTTTAAAGTTGCGTCAATGTTTTTTATGAGACGGCGATACTATCTCCACCCCTCATAATATGTCATAAATACAATATTTCGGATCACTGTTTCCGAACATTTGGAACCAGGCCTCCACATCAAGTTGTGGATCCTCTTATTCTCTACCAATAGTAAAAGATTAATCTTCTGGTGCTTTTTAAAATTCTGTAATTTCAATTATTTCTCTCTTTAATCCTGCTTAGATTAAGCAAGCAATAATCGTATGTATCTATATACCTATACATCCATACCCAAGTACCAGATTTTTCAAAACTTTTCTCGAGAACTGTTTTAACAATTTTCATGAAATTCGTAGGACCATTTTAGCACCATTTCAATACTAGCTTTATAGTATAGTATATACATCCCTCCTTTAGCGGGTCCGGAGGTCTGAGAGTACTTCACACGCGGGAGGTCCGGGGTTCGAATCCAAGCATCAAAAGATATTTATTTTTATCGATATTATGATATGTCTGAATTTACATTCATCTCTTTATTTTTTTTTACTACTAATAAAGAACTATTCGTTTATTCTGAGGTAAGACACTTTGCTGAAGATTTATTGCAACTCGGCAACGGAACTTTACCAGGAAATGTCATATAGGTGATTGAATTACCAACAGACATTATTTCTGGTAATAATTTTATCGAAGAACTGTTTGGAGACTGTCTGGCTAATAACACATATGAAAAATGAAGGAATAGTAGCTTCCTTAAATAAAGATGATATTGTCATAATCGAAAATCTCGCTGGGGAGTATTAAATTTACAAATGTAACAACTCTGTGAAAGATCAACCTAAAGGAGGTCTAGAATTTACTCCAGAATTTTTAAATTCAGTTGAGATGGCTGACTTGCCATTGCATGAGCTCAAACACAAACAAAAATACAATAAAATGCTCTTCAGGAACTTGGGTGTATCTGAAGGACTGTGCAATGGAACCAGATTCATCACCACTGATATATGCAACAACATTATTAAGGCAAAAATTATCACAGAAGAAAGTTAGGGCCGCGAAACCTATATTCTCCGAGTTAATTTAGATGATAACAAAAGTCAGCTTTTGTCATGCACAGGCATCAATTCGCATGAAAATGCACCAATTTCCTGTATCAATGGCTTTTGCCATGTTTCTATTAATGGCATTTGCCAGAACAATACATAAACCCCTACGAAATTATTAGTATATATTTATTAACGGTAGTCTTGAAGCGTGGAATGCTGCATGTTACATTTCTTAGAGTTTAAAGATGCAGCAGCTTAAAAGTGCTTTTACCGACAGAAAATCCTCGCCGTACATAATGTTGTTTGGAGTGAATATTATAAAATTGTAATCAGACGACCTGCTGACATTCCATAGGTCTGAATCTCCTGAATTTTAAGAAGCTATTAACACTCTGACGATTCGGCGACAATAGGTACAGAGAAAAATCATTAAAAATAGGGATTCATGAAAATTCCACTCAACTTTCCAACAATATATCTCAATATCAGTTAAAAATTGTAATGTTTTTTAATTCTTTTTATCAATATTTACAAACAAGATGTGGAGCGCAGTTAGTACATAAAGCCGAAATGTGTTCTCCCGAAATAGGTCTCCATTCCAAATATTGAAACCCCATTATCAAGTTTGCCCTAGATACGTCGATTCTTTCGTGTGTTCTCGAATAAACGAAAATCGATCACAGACCTGAAGAGACCGCGATATTTTTACGGACGTTTATTTTACTTACCTTATACATAAGTATAATTGTAAAGTAAAGACCTAAAGAATAAGTGATTACCAATCACAGGCAAAATACGTTCTTTCAACAGTACATTGTCATGGCTACCGTAGGAACAATGAATACTCTCTCACGGAAGTCACCAAGCAGTCAACATAGCCTATCACCTCATAAATAAATACGTATATCTAATAGTAATGTCTTCATTTTTTTCATCGCGTACTATATCTTTTTTTTCTTTATTTTCCCCGCTGCCATTTTATAGGGAATCCCCAAATATGATTTCCTCTGGCCAAAGTCAAAGAAAATGGAATTGAAAGAAAAATAGTAATGTCTAATATTAGAAAAAGGGTATATTGTGGATTTCTATGAGTAGACAATTTTCAGTTTTTTACGAATGAATGAATAAAGAAGGCGAGCAAAACGAAAGAGGAATGATTATCTTATATTTTCTCCTCTTTTTTTACCGCGTAAATACAGAGTGTCAATTCCTCAAAACTTTAGAATTAACCCTTAAAACCAGGCACAAGATAATAATACGTTGGCAACTGTACAGCTACCAAATTAGCAAAATAGTTACGTTATGGAATTATCATTCGTTATATTCATGGTTACACAGCATAGTAACGGATAACGCACTAATTGAGTAAACCATGGTTGGAGCCCATTTACGAAAATTATTTTTTGAATGCATTTTTTCAAGATCATGATGAGCATGGTCATACATCGGAACTAAATTAAACGTTTTTACGATTGATTGAAAACCATCTGCCCATTTCATCAGCCATCCGAGCGAAGCTCGGTTACCCATATATTACAGTATTATTGATGTATACCTATTACATTAAAAATTTTCCTCTAGTTCTTGAAGTCGTCAGTTCCGTGTTATTCAAGGGTATCATTTTGTCCACTAACGATAATAGCTTAGCCTCGGCCATACGACCTGAAAATAAAAAATATGTTACCAAGGCAACACTGGGAAACATCACGTGCAATTTTGTTGTCTCTAGAGATTTTTCGGACAATATCGGGTTTTGCTTTCGGCATCCCTGTGCACCAGACGTCCCGTGAGCTAATGTTTCAACCAGTTAAGAACATATAATTTCAGGATACATTTTACAATATTTTTTGTACTTATTTGAATTATATAAATTCTTAAAATGAAGAAAAAGTTCTCTGTTCTGCCTTCTCCCCCCCGCTCGTGTATAGTTGGAGTCAAGAACATAGCTCGTTTCTATTTTTTTCGTGAAATAGTTTCAATAACTTATATTCAAAAGACATGTGTTCTCCAGGGCAGAAATTTATACGGCCAAAGTAAACAGTAATAATGTGCGTATGAGCGGGTTCGCGGCAGGTTTTTTCGGGGCATTTTCTTTTTTCCAGCCTTTTATTCCAACACAATATTCACTCAATTTTCACCCTTCATTTCATTCGCACCTCCTTGTCAACCCCGTCATTAGAAGGCTGTCGGAGAACAAGCGATGGTTGAGTACAACGACCAGGGCTAAAAGAAACCTCCACGCGGTGCCCTTGAGCAGTGTGTACTGTTCCAACTCAAATACAGAAGCAACTCTGACACGGTCTCCTTCTTCTCCTTCAAGTAACCAAATTACGCTCAGGCAATCGTCAAACCATACACTAAATCTACGTGAATATCCGCAAAAATCGGATCATTAAACTTGATTAAACATTCTATAACAATCCAACAAATATTTTCTTAAATTTTATGAAGTTCAAATTTCATTTATCACAGAATCAGGAGATAAACAACTAAACGGTTACCTATTTGCATTACATCATACACAGTATAATTATTAATTTTCCAAGAATATTAATATTCCAACTGCTCTAAATCCATTATGCATCGCAAAATTAAACAGAAAAACATTGTAATTGTTTTTTAAAGCCATCATTGAAACGGAAATGAAACCAAATTACAAGAGTTATGAAAGTAATTTTAAAATTCAACTTTCACTACCCGACCTGTACAATCTGAGAGAGAAAAAATAGATAATACGCCCATTGTTTCAAAATAAGTCAACTACAATTCGTTCTAGTCAAAATAAATCAAGATATCATGTTAAATGAAAAGTTGAGAGTATTAAAAATATCAGTAGCTTGTGTATAAATTACGTAATATCCATTTTCATGAGAATTTTCATTGTGCAGCGCTCGTATTTCCTCGTTCATCTGAACTTGGAATTCTGCCCGCAGATTCCGATGACTCGTCACTTTGCAACAAGGCAGTTCTCGCAGTGAAAGTTATTTGAAATCATGCACAGCACTTATTATTGGTTTTCTGATTCTTTGTGTACGGTTCGGACCTCAAAATGTTTCAAACAGCTCGACAAAATGTTTACAATAATATATCGCACCTTTCCTGATCGTGAACATTGATTCGATACTGAAATCAGCAAGTTGAAATTACCCATGTTGAAAAAGAAGTATGTCAACGTTACCTTTCAGAAACAATGCCACTTACCTGCGGAGTTCCTCAGGTTCAAATTTAGGTCATATCCTCTTTTTGTTGTACGTAAATGTCATCCACCACTCCCGATTGCAAAATGGTTCTCTTTGCTGATGACACACATCTACTATGTAAACATCTCAATGCGCAAAAAGTTATATCTCACCTCTTGTCTTAGTTTCATTCAAATCGTCTCATCGTTAATACTAATAAAACAGTATTCATGTCATTTCGCAATAGTGTAACGAAATCTCTTCCTCCCACATCCCTTTCGATAAACGGAACCTAAATAAAAACAGTCAAGATAACAAAATTTTAGGGCTTCGTATTCAGGACAACTTCAAACGGAATTGTCATGTTGATAATCTGAATTTCAAACTAAGCAAATTGTGCCATGCATTCCGAATTTTAGTCAATATTGCTAGTCAACACGTTTCTCGCTGCGTGTATTTAGCAAATGTTTATTTTCATTTGCGGAACGGCATTATCTTCTAGGGCCGATCTTCTCAGAGCATTCAAGCTTTTAGGAACCAAAAGAGAAGTTCGTATTATATGAAAATCTCACCCCTAAAATTCATGTAAACCCTTATTTAGAGAATTAAATATTATCCCTCTCCCTTGCATGTATATTTATGAAGTAGTCGTGTTTGTTAAGAAATAATTATTAAAATCCCACCTCTGCTTTAGAAGAAACAGACTAGTTCAAGAATACAACACTCGTAATAAGGCTAATATTCATCGTCCTGGCGTGTCAACAACTTTGCCAAAGAAGCTCAGGAATAATTTTGTATAATTCCCTTACCAAAAATATAAAACATATAAATAAATCGAATCACTTTACATACGCGGTTAAAATCTTTTTAATGTGCTATTGTTTTCATGATGTGAACGCATTTACAAATTTTAATAAGAAGTTAATGAAAGTTAAATTTCCTAATAAATATTGTTTTTCATATGATTTCGGATGATGTAAGAGATGTTAATACCTCTCACGATTTTTCACGCCATATTGTTATAGTACTCTAGATACTGATTAAATTCTTTTTTCATGCATTTTGTTTTTGCTCCTTTTTGTTTGTAATAGTTTATTTCTAGCTATACGCAACCTTGGCACGGTTGTGTATATTATCTCTGTAGCCGCGTCCTGACCCGGGTTTGTCTTCGGTTTTTCTCCGAATAGTGGCATATTTTCCTTGAGCGGGAATTCATTAATATATTTGTATTATAAATCTCGAATTTTAACTGCACAAATATCTACAATTTATATTGGAATAATAAATGACTAACAGTACGTATTTATTAAATAATTTCTTCTATAAATATTAAATCCGCCACTGCCCTAGGGCCCTTCATCGGAATTGATGGAATGGTCCCTTGCTTGTTTCCGGAGAGTAACTTAGTTTATTGCTCCCCACGAGGTCATATGCAGATTGCAACTGCATTTTTGGCATAGTTTTTTTAAATTAAATTGTCAGCATGTATCCCAAACACGTGCTGGTCGCGTGAGTCACAGAATTCATTGAGACGTGTGGCGAAATACATGTCCAATGTCTGTACAATAATAGTCACTTCTGTGCAACAGTATTGCGATATTTGATTCCAGTAAACTTCAAATTCTCTTCTCAGTACTTGATGTTCCGGAAGAGGATAAGGTCACGTGACCCCAAGACAGCGATCTCACTTGCCGTTCCAGCGATCGCCTGGCGCATTGCCTGGATCTCCTGCCTGTCAACGATCATTGCGTACAGCTCTTACAAACATTGCCGTTCCCCTTAAAATCTGGGTTCGTGCGGATGCAGTAAGTGTTTAAAAGCTTTCCCAGCCACCTAATGGTGTTACGCAATATTTCTTATCTGCCTCGTGTTGGGAGATATCGAGCGCAAAACAAAGCCTGTCCCCTCCCCTCTTCCTTCCCTCTCCACATCCCGTGGGACCCTTTCATAAAAAGCGACGACGGAGACGGATGCGCCAACGGCCGCCGGCAGAGTAGCGCCAAGGGCTGGACGCCAGGGTCCGACGGTATGACGCCAAGCGAAAGATGATGCCGGCTCTGGGAGACTTCATGCGTCGATCGGTGTGACTTGCTTTCAGGTTGTTGTGGTGAGCTATGACTTTCAGAAGAATTTGCAGAGATGACCAAACACCATGAAAAAAAAAATGAAAAAAAGAAATTCTACCACATGTTGGTTTCTTTTCGCAGGTCGCAATTTAGTGCTTCAAGCGTTATCATACACTCAATAAAGAGCTTTTTTAAACAATTTCCAGAAAAGAGATGCAAGCTACGGCATGTATTCAATATTTGTCAAGAATGACGAAAGATAACTTTTCTAAAAACCAAATATCAGTCGTGCGTATCTAAGGTTCTCTCACTATAGTATATTGACAATTCTCACGATCACTACTATTTTCTTCTACATTTAAGTTTTCACAAAGAATTAGTGAAATTTCGGTAGCTTTGACCAATGTAAATTTCCAGGAAAATTTGCACGTTAGCCATAATCATAAAACACTTCCACAAAATCTGCGTTGTGGCTAGAAGTTTCCGCTTAACTTTCGCTCCCGGACAATACAGCGGCTGTTCCACTGCTACAAGTACTGCACAATAAAACAGGTCTTGTATAATCTCTCACGAAATTGTACTCTTTGTGTTCACGTATTTTGGAAACGGTGAAGCTCTCTACCTCAGCACACGACCCTCGAGAGGCCAGTGTTTCGTCGAACTCCTCGAGCTTTTCTCGCAGAACTCGAATAACTTGCGAACTTCTCCGGCCTTCGTGAGCTCAACAGGAGAGGAGTGTCCTCGACGGATTGTTGCATTCTCTCCCTTCCAGTGCTTTGTGTCCACTTATCTGCCCAGGAGCTCTGGGACGTCGTTCGGGGTCCAGTGCAGACGTGGCTCTCTCCTAATCCACAGAGGAGTGCTACAGTCGACTCCGTGTCCTTGCTTTGCTCGTTGGTGAATCGCAGTAGCTTCGAGGGGTTGAGCTTGTGAACTTCCGAGGTTCGCTTGTACTTAAAGCTTCTGCAACTCGGTGGAATAGATGTACATTGGACACACATTCACATTTAATTGGTTGCACAAAAAAATAGTCACTCACGGAAGAAAATTACGGGGGATAAATGACTACGAATTTATATTTATTTATAAAAATACAATATTACTGGCACAGAAGAGAACTAAAGATATTTCCAAAAGATGAAGCAATACCTAAGAAACAAATTATCACTCTTTAAAAGTCAAAACCAATGCACAACTTTTCGTACTCGGAACTTCCAATCGGGTCAGCTTGCAAGTAGCGAACGAAGATTCGAGCAGTTGTAGAAAAAAAAAGATCATTATTGTTTGGCTCTAGACGTCACACAATGACAGCGGAAAGGGGACAGAAGTGTTATGGCACTCTTGGTGCTAGGAGAACAGATAAGTAGGGGTAGAATATCAATGACTTGAAAGAAAATACTGTGGCGCAACGTATTTAAGGTTATGGGGATGGCGTAACCGGGGAAATGTACATCGGTAAGTCAATAAATAAGTCGCAAAACTGGATAGAGGCAATAATAATCAAAGTAACTTGTTAATATTTATTTCACTTTTCGACATAATCACCCTGTACATTCCGACATATATCTCATCTCTTTAAAAGTCCTTGATAGCCGGTGGCAAAGAAGTATTTCGGTTGCTGTCGCAGCCAACGAGTAACCTCTTGGATTATGGCGTCATCAGTTTCAACTCGACGGCCACCCAAATGATTTTTAGGGGTATAATAGATGAAAATCACTGAAGGCGAAGTCGGGACTACGGTGGATGTTCCAAGCGTTCCCAACGAAATGTTCGTAACAGCTCCTGCGTTGGTCTTGCTGTGTGAGGGCGGGCACACTCATGCAATACACCCGCAATCGTGCACTCATTGCCTCTTACTGACTGCGTGCCTACGAGATGTCACGCAGCCTATACGACAAGCATACATATGCAGCCATCTGCTGGCAAATATGTGCTCGTAATTTAGAACAGTATAAGGGAAACTAACGTTTCCGGCCTGAATTGCCTACGTACATATTCTCAACGCTTCAGGAAATTCATTTAGCTCATTTCTTTGCTTTTATTTCAGCACATATGATTCAATGCGAGCGCATCGAACAGGTGCATCATCCAGTTCACCTTCCTTCCCTCTCGTGCGCCCTTCTGTCCCGGGCCGTCTTTCCAGGGCGAACGTTGCAGCAGCAGTCGCGGCGCCCGCCTCCGGCGCTTCTTCGCTCCCAAAGCGACCGCCGCATTCACGCGCGCTCGCCGGAAAATCCCCGAGCGGCGCTCCGCCATTGTGTCGCCGCTGGGAGGTCGCAGTCGCTGGGTGTTTGCAGGCTCCATTCGTGATTATTGGACGAGAAAGCGTAATTCCGGCGTGTTGTGGTCCGAAGGCAGGTACTTAGTGGCGCGGTTCGCTGCGGTGACGCTCTATTGGATTGCAGAGGCCGCAGGTATGACCACGCGTCGGCCCTCTTTTCCCTTCTCCACGTCTTTGTCAAATAACACTCGCGTGAAAGAGTAAAGTGAACAGTAAAGAGTGCGTGGGCGGAACAAAAAGGGAGTGGCTTCCTTATACAGTGCTCAGTGTTCGGTGGTAATCCCAGTTTCAAAGAATAGCACAGTGACACCTCTGTTTCCGGCAATAATTCGTCCGAAAACCTCTGGCCACATCCGAAATTGGCGAAAACCGGGACAATTATTTCAATACGAATAAATGTAAATTCAAATAATTCGTTCTAGAAACTCCAGGTTCATATCAAAACAAATACTAAAAATAATTTATAATTTATATAAAATGAATATAGAAGACTGATGTACACAAATTAACATTTAATAATCTCCCCCCATAAGGGTCTAAGGTAACCAGCTACTGTCAGGGGTTACTTCCCTTTGTGCACTTTTAATACAACGAGCAGCTTCAGTCAGCGAACTCATGTCGCGGAAGAAAACTGCCTAACAAGAATGTTTCTGCCTCTTTAAGATTTTCCTAAGAAGGGGCAAGACTTTATCATTAAACTAGTTAGTAAATACCAATTTCGCAAAATTAGCAGCGAGGTCACATGTGCTCTCCAACGAAATCCGAGGCAATAGACGAGAACACAAACTGGATTTGCAGCTTTCAAAACCTAACATATTTTCCAAAGATTTTAGGTCCAATAAACTAGGGATGGAAAACCATTGCATGTACTTTCTAATATACATTTCTAAGACTTCCCTACACAGCATGAGTATACTTTACCATATAGTACACAAAGTATCGTAAACCGTGTATTACCGTACAGATGTCGAATGAGACGGCAATTTTTTGATGCCATATCTCAGTGGCAAGAGGTTGCGCTGTGTGAACGCACCCAATTAACCTTGGTATAGCCCAGTACTTCTATAGATTTCTAGCTTTTTTAAAATAAGTTTGTAATGTTTTTAATAAGGTTTTCCAAGTATGAGAACCTTTTGACATCAAAATTGTTCTCAAAAGTTTATGCTTAGGTTACATTACCCTGATAGCATCAAAACCGACTGACCATTGAAAAACTATTAATTAATACCCATAATTTACGTGCTCTGTCTGTGCAGTAATATAATTTTATTCTCAATTATGATTTGGGTTATTTTAATTTTGTGTAATTATTAGCAGCGAATAATTTAATTTCGTACATACCGAGTACATTTTTCTCTAAAAGTAAAATTTATCCACTATATCATTTTTATCTTCATTTTATCATTCGTAATATTTTTATTTGTTTACGTTAATTTCAGTTACCAGCTATATTCCTGGCTGCAATTAAGTACAAATCCTGCCAAACTAGATTACATAGACATCTCTGAACGATTAATTACGCAAATTCTGTTTCTGAAAAATTCAATAACATAACTAAAGGAACAAAGGTTTAAAAATTAAACATACATTAAAATACAGTAAAAATAACAAATATTCAGTAATAATTAGTCCCATTTATCCACAGTTCACGTCATATTTAACGAGCTTAATTAACCTTTATTGATTTCTCGTTTACTAACATAAATTGCAATAAAATTTGTTTTCCTATCCCAAACGAAATATGTGGAATCTACTTCGAATTTTAACAATTAATGTTTTCATTTTTTCCCATTAATACCAAAATATTGCTTTACTCATGAAACACTAATTCTTAAGATGAAGTCGTTTATGTACCAGTTCTTCACTCCCTCCCCTTCCATGTCTGGAATTTCCTGTAAATAACCCGAATGCAAGGTCTTTTTTTCTCGTGTCACGTCTTAGGCGAGCCTCCTCTTCATCAATCTTGCTACCTCCTACTCCTGCCTACCCTCATTCCATCACAGAGCGCAGGTGCTGGTCACTGGTTAGGGAACCACGTGTCCCACGCGAAGCAATGCAACCTTCTAGAGAACAATTTTTGTTCCAGAACTTAAAAAAAAGTTTATCAAATATTCTCGCTGACTAGTGCCCGATCCCACATGGTGGCCACATATATTCTCCACGTGAATTCGAACAAGTTCTTAAAAGCATGGAATTAAATTTCAGATGAATGTAACATCCGGCTGTTAAAACAATATGATACGAAAATGGAAAAATTATACAAAATTTCGAAAAGTCGCCCTAAATTGAAACATCCGAAATATAAGAAACCAAGGTCGAAAACATATTTTAGATAGATTTGATATGATATGATCTTTTGGTATTACTGACACGTACACTTCTCATATTTCTTCTCATGTCTGAGTCTTGTCAAAAAGATTTCACATTAATAAGGGATCTATGCTGTATTGCAGTGGTGGCCAACCCGTGGCCCGCCTTGAACATTTCTCCGGCCCGCGAGATTCATCACAATTTTACAAAATATATTTACTTTATAATGGCCAAAGAAGTGAAAACCAATGTATTAAAAAAGTACATTATTTGTGTATCCATATATTCAAACATTAACTGTCGAAATTATGAGAAAAATTAACTTTGATTTTAAAATAATATTCTTGCGAATATATGACAGATATTGTCTGTTTTATTTATGAGTTTACAGTTATGAGTTCGCAGAATAATTAAATTATATTCTGCGAACTCATGATGCGCACAGTTGATTGTTGATAGCAGAGCAGAGCAGAGCAGAGCAGAGCACTCTCAGTCTCAAGTGAAAATTTGCTTTTTGGTTTCATTTTGTGTGCCGTGACTGCAGGATAATTATTTTAATATACCTCTACTTCAACAACGTATTTAAAACAACAACAGCCAGGTAATAACTCCTATTAAATTAAAAATGACTTTTAATTTATCAATTTAAAATAGATATATTTAATATCTCTCTTATTTTCAGTATGAATGCAAAGAAAAGAATAGTGGTCGAAAATAGAAAGTATAGCGAGGAATGGGAAGAAAAGTACTTCTTCATAGTTCAAAATACAAAATTATTGTGTTTAATTTGCCGAGAGGTCGTTGCTGTATTTAAGGAATATAATGTTAAGAGGCATTACGAAACAAAACATAAAGATTATTTGAAGTTCGATAAAGAAGTGAAACAATCGAAGCTCATGGAGTTTAAGTCGCAATTAAAGGCTCAACAAAAAATGTATG
Organism: Laupala kohalensis; assembly: GCA_002313205.1. NCBI lineage: Eukaryota > Metazoa > Arthropoda > Insecta > Orthoptera > Trigonidiidae > Laupala > Laupala kohalensis. Next base: position 2,646,994 of record NNCF01127668.1, read on the forward strand.
GGGCAGCATTACGGCAATCTTACAATATTGTTAGGGCAACCTATTCTGTTTCATTTTTTATTGCAAGAAAATGAAAACATTTTCGGATGGTGAATTTGTGAAAGAATGTTTGGAAGCTGTAGTGAAGGATATTTTGCCTGATAAAAGTAAACTGTTTTCGAATCTAAGCCTATCTCGGCAAACAGTGTGTCGTCGAATTAATGACATTTCAAATGAGATTATCTTAAAACTGTACGACAGAATTCGATATTTCAAATATTTTTCCTTGGCATTTGACGAAAGCACAGACATTTCAGATTCAGCTCAGCTTGTAGTGTTCCTTCGTGGAGTAAATGAATCATTTCAAGTAACTAAAGAAATGTTAAATTTGATAAGTTTAAAAGGTACAACAACAGGAGAAGATATTTTCCATGCTGATGAAAACTGTTTAGGTGAAAACAACTTGAATTTGGAAAATCTTTCTGGAATATCAACTGATGGAGCACCTGCTATGATAGGTAAAGAAAAAGGAGCTATAAAATTACTAATCGGTAAAATAGAATCCAACGACAAAACTAGTAACCGCTCCAAAAGAGAGAATTTAATTATAATCCACTGTTTGATTCATCAACTAAATGTATGTGCCCAAGTATTATCGATGGATCATGTTATGGAAGTAGTTATAAAAACAGTGAATTACATTCGATCACATGCACTTCCGCATCGACAATTTAAGGAGTTCCTGAAAGAATTAGATTCTGAATATGATGACGTTGTGTGCTTCAGTCAAGTCAGATGGTTAAGTCGTGGAAGATGTTTACAGCGGTTTTATGAGTTACGAGAGGAAATTGACTTGTTTATGAATGACAAGCAAAGACCTGTACCAGAATTAAGAAATGATGAGTGGATATTGTCGAAAAACTCAATCAATGAAATATATCATTGCAAGGAAAAGATAACCTTATAATCGATACATTTAATCATATCAAAGCATTTCAAAAGAAATTGTTATTTGAATCGCAATTGAAAAGTAATACCGCTCACCGCTTTCCATAGTTGAAAGAATTTAAGAAATCAAGATGTAACAATTACATCAAATATGCAAAAGAAATAAGAAAACTTACAGCTGATTTTGAAAACCGATTCAGTAATTTACAGTTAGACAAATACAACAAATTTTTTAAAATATATTCATTACCCTTTCTTGTTGAAATCGAGTCGGCCCCATAATATCTCCAAATGGAACTGGTTGACTTACAGTGCAATGTTGAATTAAAACACATTTTTGAAATATCAGAATCAAAAATAGGTTTTTATGACACTTACGTCACAAAAGAGAAATTTTCCAATTTGAGAAATCTGGCACAAAAAGTTGTTAGCGCTTTTGGTTCAACTTACACCTGTGAATCGTTTTTTTTGAAAATGAAATTGATCAAACACAAAATACGCTCAAACATAACGGACGCTAACCTGCAACACCAATTACGATGTGCAAATACCCAAATTGAGATCGATTTGCAAAAGTTAAGTGAAAGAGTGGAGAAACAAATATCGTACTAGTAAAATAAATATTTTTTAATGATTTCATTTTTTTCTTATTTCATTTATATTTTTTTATATTTCATTTTTAGTGTTATATATTTCTTTACAATGTGCGTTTAGTATCATTATTATTATATTATCTATGTTTACATGTAAGAAAAATAGTAAACACAATAATAATAACTCATTATGTTTCAAATTTTCGCTCCAAAAAATGTCTATAGTGGGTCTATATCTAATATGGGGATATATAATTTTATATGCGACCCGCGGAGTTATGATGCATTTAAAAAAGTAGCCCGAAAAAATCATTTGGGTTGGCCACCTCTGCTCTATTGCATCAATAAAACCGCAATACAATTCACTACCTCAAAATGCAACTGTCATTCGTGACACAGCTTCGCCGACTCAACGACAGCAATTGGATATGTGCTCTTGATATGTAGACTTGTTCCTCTGTTCCCAAGGTTGGCCACCGAAAGTAGGATCGGGCACCAGTCAACGAGAAAATCTGCCCAGCCACAACTGCTCCAATTATCGGAAGATTGTCGGCCAACTATCAGTTTAATATACGCGATCGGGGTCTAAGAAATGCTTTTCATTCCCTCATCCGACTGAATGGATGACTGGTGCACAACTCAAAATCAAATGATTACGATAGGCTAAGATTGACTAAGATTGATCGTAAAGTACCAGATAAATTAAAACAGTATAATATTCCACCCGATGTAATTGTTCGTATTTATTCCGCGCCTTGATATTTACATTCATCCTGATGAAATACGTCACTCACAATTCTGTGCGAACGACACTTCTTCGAACTTCAGAGGGAAAAAGTCAAAGAAAGCCAATATTGAGGCAAATCCTCCGGATAGTTATGATTCGTAATTTCTTTTCTTTTTATTAAGTATGCTTTTATTAAGTATCTTCGAGTGTATGTGGAAAGTCTTCCAACGGGTAGTATTGTGATATACCAAGAAGGTTAAATTACAGTTTAGGTGATTAGTAAATGCAATACGCCAAACTATTTCAAGTATTGAATAGTTTACTGACTTACAAATCATTTTATGTTCTATCGAAATTATTCCTGTATAAAATAATTGTTCACGATCGATGAGTATAATCTCGTAAGTTTTTTCATTCCATTTGCTCCGTAGTATAAGTTCTCATCAGTTAGTCATTTGTCATTAGTTAATTTTAGCTAGTAAGTATAGGTTTGTACTCATTAAATCGATAATGTAAAGCAGGTTTTTTATAGTTAAAATACTGCTAGATAACGTATGAGGTAAAGCGGTGGAGGTAAGAGCAGTTGCGTAAGGTTACACGACAAATGATTGTTAGGAAATCACGTAAAATTCGCTTTTGTTCATGTTATAAATAAATAAATAAATAAATTTATTGTCAAAAAACAGTACAAACTGCGTATGACCACCTGGAGGAAAAAAAAAAACTAAATTACTCTCCGGAAGCAAGCAAGGGACCATCCCATCAATTCCGATCAAGGGCCCTAAGGCAGAGGCGGATTCAAAAAATTCAGCAAAAATTCCTAGATAAGATAAAAAGTTAGCTGCGAGTTATAATACTAATAGAATGTCAATATGTTTGTAATTTTAAGCAAAAAATTACATGTAAGTTATTATCGAACTATAGATTATTCTGAGTATAGTGCTTAAAAATTGAAATAACACTAAATTCACGATTTATTGTTACAATAGACCCGCCCCTAGACAAAGCCTAGAGAACCTGTATGATAAATCCGCCTCTACCCGAAGGAAAACCGGAGAAAAACCCGGGCCAGGATGGGGCTACAGAATTTATGTACACAAACGTGCCAATGTTGAGTACACATAAAACTAAATTAATATGAGCCATAAGACAACACAATCATGCAAGAAAATAGTTTTTGAAATTGTTATAAGTTGTTTAAAAAGTACTACAGCAATGGCGTGATAAAGCACAAGACGAATTTAACTTTTGTTAAAATCAATAAATTCTTTTACAGTGTAGAAGCACTGGTGCAGGAGGTAGTTTTTAACCGCGGATTTGAAGTTTTTAACCGCGGATGTTAAAACAGTAATTCAAATGTTAAGAGCATTTCGATGCCTACGTTCAAGTAACTGTGGAAGTATACTGCAATGACCTTGGTACCCGCACAACACTGCGTTCTGTGGCTTCTATTTCCCAACGTTTTTCTTTGAACGTGAGGTTACGTAGAATAAGAGACTTTGGTAGCCTAATATTCATAGATTAACGATTTTATGTCATCGTAGTACAAAACTGCAGCTGCTAAAAGCTGTCTGTCCTAAGGTTAATTTAAACTGAATCATTAACACAAGAAGGAAAACGATTTAGGTTCTGTCTGAACAGTATTACGTCAAATATTGAAAATACGTTTAATACCTCCTCGCAACGTTGAAAACTTTATACAGCTTTGTATCTGATGGGATTGTATTGTAACGATCTGTTTGTGTAATACCAACACGCTGATTTCAATGATACGTATAATAAAAGAAAAGAAAAGTACTTAACGATTTAAATAATACTTATTATATTTATTTCAAAGGGTTCTAATGACCTTGACGTTGACGAGCCTTAAAGCCCCACAAAAAATATTTATTTCAATTTAACACTCCCTTTCCCCTTAATCGTTATTGATGACTTTTTATGAAATTCTACATGATTACAAAAACCCTCATTAATAAATCTTATACGACTTTTAAAACAAAAATTATGAGATCCGCTGCTATATAATCTACACACAGGAGTGCATGTAATCTCTGTAGCCCACTTCCGTTATCAATCAACAGAAGCATTTTAACGAATGTCATTAATCAATATTGTCTGTGTATTCGTATCCCGCCAAATAATGCATCAAACTCATACAGCTCTTCTTCAATCAACCAATCAAGCTCCAAAAGAGTGGCGATGAATTAATACCATTGCCTAGATCAAATACAGGTTTCCATCAAGCAATCTTGTTTCATATTGCCTGTAGTACGTAGATATACCTCTGCCTGATCAATAAATACCGCAAATAGCATTCAAAATAATCAAGAGGATGAATGTTTTGCCTCCCTGTAAGTTCGTTGATTACCGCATAAATATAGTAAATATTGCATCATACTTGAGAACGCCAATCCCGTACCATGAAAAATCAATATACTATATCTTCCATGAAGGATCCAATGTCACGATGTTAGGTATCCAACTTCAACTCAATTTTCTCAGAAAGAAAATTGTTACAAGCGACATCTGCAGCTCGAAATAATATCGCGAGGAATAAAACAGTAATATTCCTTCAATTGGTTTAGTTCACACAACATAAATATATTCGTGTATACATAACTTGAAACTAAGTACAAGATGATGTCGATAACATACCAGTTTATCTTGAAGAGTTCTGCTTCGGGAGTTATTTTCTTCCAACACATTCAACAAAGACGTGTTCACCTGACCACTTCACTGAATGAAATTACCTAGCTTCTTTCAACATCGCCACGGGGTTTACAATAAATTCGGGCAGAACAGCTTCGTTTTCCCGCAACCAAAGAACTTCTATTTTAAGGAGAAATGAATAATCTTTGAGCTTTAACATGATAATACCACCCTTACGAAAATATAATCACGGACAACATCCAGAAACATTCACATCTCATATTTTTTCGGAAGAAAAAACGTAACTATCGTAACATAAATTAAATGAACACAAATCTCTAAATATGTTTCCAATTTTGATTAATAAATACGTTGAATTGTCCAATTTTCAGGTTTTTAGAATGTTCAGTAGATTTTCGAATTGTTTTGTGCATTTAGTGATTCAATCACCTTCTAGGCAAGACCACTGCTAAGAAATATTGAAGCTTCATTGGAAGATGGATTTGATTTCTGGATTTATTGTGGGAACAAAATTCTGCTCCTCGTATTCATGACATCGCGATGAAAAGTTGACGAAATATAAGATATGGTTCATAATTTATCACAATGTGTCGAAAAGGGAGTATCTGTCCTGTTACTTGACTCATGGAAGGAAATTATGACGAAGCGATGGAAAAAGGAAAAGACATATGCTCAATATATCAACTGAAATCAATTAAATTTTGAAGTCGAAAACTTGTCTCAATATTTAACTTTAAGCTGTATAATGTTGCAAAACTACTTACGTTGTACAGCCACGTCAGTTGGTAATGTAATAATTTATTGGATCTTAAAATTTGTAAATTTTTAATAAGGCAAAATATATACCTGTTTTTGAAAAAAATCTTTTCAAGTTATGACAAAATTTCTGAAAAATCGAGTGGATGTACCTCATTGTTCTCGCTAGATATGATGAGCTCGTAATAATAATCGCGAATGCAATGATCTGAGACTGAAATAGTCAGTACATTTATCTCCCCGACTTCTGAGCTATATTTTTTTAGATCGGTTGAAAATATTGAAGAATAATCGGGAAACTATCTTTAATTCAGAAACTGTTCAATAGTTCATCATGCGATCAAATAAAAAACTATTAATCAACGATATAATAAAATTCGTTGCAAATCGTATCATGAAAAAAGTCAATAAAAAAATAAACTGACGTCGTCTTGCTTCTTGATTGATGCTATTCACCAATCCATCAATCCACTGTGTATATTGTTGAACTCTTTTTCAATTAACACATAACACGCATAGATCACTTTATACTCCGTCTACCCGTTGTAGATCGATTCCAGGTGATCTCACTCCATAGGGTTTTGTGCCAACGGTCAGTCATTTAAAATACCTAGTACATTCGACGTATGAAATATACCCACAGAGCTGACAATTATGAGCATAAGTGAATTGTTGGGAACCTTTATTAGCACATTTGGACTGATGATTTAAAGTTTTTTACAATTTTTTACGTGAGGAGAAGAATAGAGATACCTGTGCAAAAATTGTGATGAGTTGGAAATCGAAACCGGAACCTTCTTGTATTTATGCAGAATCGCTTCAACAGTCCCCCCCACTATTTCCTTTCACCGCTCCTACATAGTTTCCACAATCGATTCAGTTGTTCGTTCATAGAAAAATTTCGTTTGTTGATGCGTGATGAAACAATCGAAAACAATTCCGAATCAAATATATCAGCCCATTAAAAACTACTTTATCTCGATTTTCGCGAAGAGAAGCAATTTTATTGTTCGGAATGATGCCGCTTACGAATTGTCCAAGAGCGTACTATCTATTCCCACACTGAATTAAATGCTACCGAGTTTCTCTTTGAGTCGTAAATAGTGTTCATCAATTTCTGAGGAGAAAAATTGATCACCTCTCTATACCCATGCGAGTATGTATATGAGTGTAAAACATTGAAAACTCTCTGGACCTCAATTCCCAAGCATATTATTAATTCTTAAAGGAGGAAACATCTTCACAACATAAAACTCCAACCAAGAGGTTGTATGTGAAGTAGAGAACGTTTTGAAGGAACTGAACTGGAACTACGAATCATTGATTCAAGTTCGATGGAAAGGCGAACGATAGGTGGTGCCACTCGTTCAATGGATCGAGCCATTACGGCGACGAAAACAAATTAGTTTCCAACTTCCGCCGCTCTTTCGATTGACATCCATTCCGTTCAGTCCATGACCCGTTAAGCAAAGGTACTCGCGGTCTCGTATTCTTGAAGAAACCAAATCGGTTCTTGCAGCAGTGATGAGAAGCAACTTTCAGTTGAGCAGAAAGCTACGTGAGCAGCCTCTGTGCTTGTTGATGCGATGATAAATGAAATGACAGTGACATCAGCGATATTACGAAGACGTAGTAGCTTTTGCTATGCGCGCATTTAATCTAGCTGTACAGTGACGCGTCAAAGGCACGCTTCACAAGGGCACTGCCTTTGTCCTTGAACGCGGCTGGCTGCGGCTCGGTTTGACTCGCGACCCTCAACAAGGGAGCATGACGCTGTGGGAGGGGGAGTAGACGGATCTGAGGCCAAAAGACAGAAAGGTGGTAGTGTGATGCGTCGGTTGGTTAGAAAGTCTCCCTGGAATTACCTCGCTAACGGTTTCTAACGTTCACGTCAGACTCACAAAAGGTAGTCAGTTGTATTTGCGGTTGGAAGTTAGGTGGAATGAACGGATTTTGAACCATTTGGACTGACTCCAACAACCATTACACACAGTGTTTCGAAATTATCGGATGGAAGAAGGAAAAAGCGATTTCGAGATTCAAAGAAGTTTGTCGATTTTGTATTTTACATTTTAATCCTTAACAGATTGATATTTTAAAGAATAAGTTACGTTATCTGACTCGGAATCTTCATATTTCTTGTAGTTCGTAAACATAGCGTTATCGAGTTATAGAAAACTACGTGTGTCCTGCATTAGAGGGTCATGAAAAATTTGTTTGAAGTGAAAATTGATTTTTAAATATTGTTAATATTGACAAGTTAATAGAATTGGATTTTGGCGTAAGTTTGTATTCGTATGAGTTTCCACCATTTACAAAACCTCCCACGCAAAATTAAAAATAATGAAGATCTGTTCTGGGAGTAGCTCGCTTTGTCCGCGAACTCACAAATAAACCCACCGTGACAGATCACATCCCAGCGGCACTCTCCCGTCTGCTAAGTTGCAATAGGGAGTGTTACGCTTCAATTTGGCTGGTGTGAACGGCCCTGTTCTATAGCATACTATTTAACTTGAAATTTTGTCACTTTATTCCTTGTATTCAACCGCTCTGTAAGAGCACACAAAAATGAGGAACAAACTATTCAGTCAGTAAATGAACACAAGTCTCCACATTTCCAGAAAGCGTTAAAAATCTTTCATATCCGGTGGGGGGGAGGGTAAAGTTAGTGATACATATTTCAGTACTTCAGCGAGGGTAAGAGATATCGTTACAGGTGCACGGGGAGGGGCGTAGAAAATATAATTATGTTACGTTTCTTAGTTTATGAACCACTCCATACTCACAAATTGGTTTTAGGAATTATTTCAAGACTATAGAAAACACAATGCAATAAAAAAAATGAAATGAAAACAAAACGTTGTCTAAATGTTTTTACATCTTCTGAAACATTGACCAAAATTGGATGAACGAGTTCCGCTTGAGCTGTTTTCCCGTACTAACGATAAGAGAATGGAAATGTGCTAAGGTTGTGTAAATGTAGGTATTCCCTATATCGCGTGAGTTCGCTAGTGAATTCCTCGGTGTGTTTACGAAGCCATCCACCCCCCTCCTGCCCCACGAACACGCACTCGTGCCACCGATGTGGTTGGTGCAACGGCGCAGAAAATAATCCTTACTTTTCACACAGTCTCCCGTTGTTTCCAATGAGGCTTTTTACTAGCACTAACAATAAAAGGAAACTAAGCGGAGAAGTTAAGGTGGAAGGCAGTGGGCGCGCGACTGGACTCGGCTGCGCTCACCTTCCGTGACGAGCTTCCAGATCGACTCACTCCCACGATCTTCTCGACACTTCTGCTATGAAATAAGAGACTACTCCTTTAGTCTGCGGTGGGTTTAAATATCCGCGAAGGATTGCTACGGGTGTAATCAGGTTTGTTTCCAGAACATTTGATTTCTTTGAATCACAAGCAGTGAGATACGATGTGGGTGTAATTATTCGTTCTTTGTTTCTCCCATGCATGACTATTTTACACATGTTGATACTGTATTGAATAATACATAATTTTCTACTATGAATTCGTATAAAAAGTTACAAGTAATGTAATGATTTTCATTCGTTTTTAAATGATGACTTTCTTAATGTTTTCAAAAATTGATCCACGTCAGCTGACGATGTTGAGGAATGTGAAATGTTCGATTCTTTCGTTGGTGTTTTGATTTTGTAACAGGCAACACAAATTCTTCAATTGTTTTTGATATTCGTACCGTATTAATGTATACCGTATTAAACCCCGGTCCCCTACATAAAGCACCTGTAATGATATCTCTTGATAACAACGCTGGCCCTACACCCTCCCCCATTAGACACACATTAAATCACCACGAACGAAATTTATTAAAAGCACAGAAACCGAGTAATTCATCAGGACTACAACGTACTACAGTTAATGAAAAGAATGATCATACTAGTAATATTAATATATTTATAAGAGGTCACCAAAAAAATAGGAACTAAATTATTTGTGTTTTTCATTAATCGATATCATGTAAGTTTGGCATAAATTATATACTATACGCTTAACAAGGGCTCTAATGATCTAGACGTTGGCGAGTCCTAAAGTCCCAATTAAAATAAATGTTTAACCTACAATTAAAAAAAACACGATTATTGAATACTCATCACTGAAATTTAATTCAAATATTTTCGATTTTCTTTCAACATCAGTTAAGTTGTTAAGTTAAACAGTATCATACCTGTTAAGTTAACAAACAGTAAGTTTCTTATCTTCAGTAGATAAACTATACTTATCTCTAATAGTCTAATTTAGTAACACGAAAGTCGATTCGATTTGCTATGCCTCACAGAGCATTGGCTTTCAACTAACAACATCGATACTTATATTTCTAATTATTATTTAGCAAGTTCTTACTGTCGGCAAAATTTTAAAGGAAAAAATCCCCACGGAGGTACGTGTATCTACGTTCGTAATGATATTTTATCTTCTCCACTGACAGGCTACGAGAACTTCTGCGTAGATAGTGTGTTCGAAATTTCTGCAGTTGAACTGACCGACACCGGTATTGTTGTTTTGTGTATTTATAGACCTCCTCAATCAGATCTTGACATATTTTTTCGGAACTTCGAAAATGTTTTAGAACATATCGCACATAAATCTACTAAATCTATCGTTATATGTGGTGATTTCAATATCGATTACCTGAGTACATCCGACTCTGCACATTCACCAGCTAATCGATTCAAGAATCTTATCGACTCCTTCAACCTTATTACTACGATAATCGATAAACTCGCCTCTCCGGCTCATCTCAAACATTGCTAGATCAAATTATAGTCAACAATGGAATCTCGTATCTCTCTGAAGTGTTTATCGCCGGATACAGTGATCACCTTGCTCAAGTATTGACTATTAATAATAAACTAAAACCGCTTAAAATCCTTTACAAATTTACAAGAGAGTTTAATGACATAAATAAATCCATATTTATAAATTATTTGCGTGAAGAAACATGGAAAGATGTTTACAATTGCCAAAACACCGACGACAAATTCAATGTATTTATCTCAATATTCCTAAAACATTACAACTCTAGTTTTCCCATAAAACGCAAGTTAATTAACACAAAGAAATACAATAGATGGATCACCCAAGGGATAAGAATTTCTTCAAAAAACAAACGCCGTTTATATTATCTTTCAAAACGCTATAACCAACCACCCGAATTCCATAATTATTTTCGTAAATATAAGACTATTCTTCGAAAAGTAGTCTATGCAGCTAAAGTAATGGAAAACGACAGGCATATACTAAAATCGAACAACCGGATGAAAGCCATGTGGAATATTGTTAAAAATTACACGTCAACTTCTGAAAACCGCGAAGAAAATGTTTCTTTACTAAACGATGGCAAAATCGTAACACATCCTCAGGACATCGCAAATTTGTTTAATTCTCACTTCTCAGAAGTTGGTAAAATAACGAACTCAATATATCCAAATCAATGTCCTCCAATTATATCCACCCACGTACCCAATTCTATGTTCACTTCCGAAACTAACGCCAGTGAAGTCATGAGAATCATCAGCTCATTAAAAAACAAATTTTCAACAGGCGTAGATGATATACCTGAGTTTATTGTTAAATTTTCGTCCCATGCTATATTAAATCCACTCATAAATATTTTTAATAGTTCTTTATCGGAAGGGGTGTTTCCTAATATATTTAAGAGAGCTAAAGTGAAACCTTTACACAAGAAAGGAAACAAACTTAATATTGGATATTACCGACCAATATCTTTACTACCCACTTTCTCAAAAATCCTAGAAAAATTATTCTATAAGCGTCTTCTAGATTTTTTATTAAAAAAAACATTCTATCTGACGATCAACACGGTTTTAGGAAATCCATTTCCACTACAAGCGCCATATTTTCCTTCTTAAACGATGTTACCACATCTCTAGACCGTGCAGAAAATCCTCAGGGTGTTTTTCTTGACTTATCCAAAGCATTCGATGGCATCGATCACGAAATTCTTCTTTCCAAATTGCATTCTTTAGTCATTCGTGGACTTCCACATCAATGGCTAACTTCTTATTTAAAAGATAGATATCAACAGGTCGAAATATCCTATAC